>JARFOD010033329.1:0-10525 GCA_031763545.1 Mopalia muscosa
TGTCCGTCGTCATATAAGTGAAATACCCTTGAGTACGACGTTAAACACCAATCAAACAAACAAACAAACAATCTAAGCTTTCTCTTGGTTTTCCACCATATTTAAGTACATGATGAGTAGTGGACAGTTTATCTTAGTATAAATGCTCAAAAAAAACCCTCAAACCCCATTTTAACGAACACTGATCAATGAATGAAGGCTATCGTTATTAACTTTCATGTTTTGAACTCCTAACTTCTGTCCATTTATTACAGATTTCATCTCCACTTCTGATTGCATATTTCAGAGATGATAACACACTGTTTGTCTTGCTTGTACTTTTATCAAGATTTCTATATTTACCATAGGTCCTCCCGCTGAGGGACAGTATGTTTCAAGTATAGACATACAGCTGTGCTTAGCACTGAAGAAATAATACTTTTCCAACAGACAAAACAATTTGCATTTAATGGTTATGTTAATGTGGCATTTACTATTGGATACACCGCTATCATATTTATACCATTGGGCTAGACATAAAACACCATTCCATCAAACAATCAATTTCCAATCAGCTATTGGTTTATGTGTTGTAGACATATCGTCATGTAGACAATGTGATGTTTGAGAATCCCACAATAGCTGACAGGTTTCTCAACTACTGGAGAAGAACTGGAAATCAGAGACTAGGGATTCTCTATGGAAGATATGAACACCATAAAGATGTACCTCTAGGTATCAAAGCCACAATAGCAGCCATTTATGAACCACCGCAAGTAAGTTGTGTTGTGTTAATTTACATGGGTGGCTGAAAGCAGCTTCCTAAGCACTTGGCAAGTGGGCATGGCTTACTGGTTAGAAAATGTGCTCAATTATGCTATTTCAATGTTCCCTTCACGGGATCGAGTCCGGTCAATCATCCAGTATTATGTGAGGGAGTCCCACTATGTGGCTCCAGCAATCACCGGGGTGTTTTTTTTTTTATAAAGTTTCCTCATAGGTTTGCACCTTAATTAGACGAAGAACGGTGGGCAATCTGTATTCATATACGATATAAGTAAAATACCCTTGAGTATGAAAATATACCCCAATCAAATAAAAAAAACAGTAATTAGCACTAAAAACATGCTCTCAGACCTGTGGAAAACTTATGAAGTTTCCTCATAGTTTTTCACCTTAATAAGACAAAGAGAACGGTGGGCAATCTGTATTTATATACAATTAAAGTAAAATACCCTGAGTACGAAAATATACCCCAATCAAATAAACAAAACAATAATGAGCGCTAAAAACATGCTCTCATACCCATGGGACAAAACAAAGCTTGTTTGTTGTGCTTGTATTTTGTTAGCCCTCTGGCTGAGGACCAAGGGCAGTGCGTTTTAAGGTTTGTCAAACTAACTGTATTTTCTTGGGACTAGAGGAACATCAAATTTCCAAGAGCATAACTCTTAACATTATATGGTTAAGTTGTTTTATTTTTAGTATATTGCATAAAGATACAAGCATTTGGTTGGCATGTCTGGCTACTGATTCTCCTTGGATGAACAACTGTAAAACATTTACAGCCAATAACTTAATCAAAGTACCACTCAGGCAATCATGGAGAGGGTTTTAATACGGTTTCCTCTCGATTTCCATAATATTTATGTAATACAGAGAGAAATGGACAATCTTCCCATAACTACCCATAAGTGAAATAACCTTAAGCACAGTGTTAAACCCCAATACATGTCAAATTAAAGAACAGAAATTTAATGTTTATTGTTATTTACAGGTGAGCACTAGTAATCGTATTCAGATGTTACCTGATCCAAACGAGGAATCAGTCAGCAGGGTCGCTAATCTAATGGGTATCAGACCTGTGGGCTGGATTTTCACTGATCTGGTGGCAGAAGATTTACAAAAGGGCACAGTAAAAAACATCAGGGGAAATGTGGTGAGTAAAATGATCAGTTGTTAAGCACAGTTGTTGAGAACTTGGAGTTCTTGGAGAAGGCAAGTTAATAGAAAGAAACATAGAAGTCTCATATTTAACTAAGGCCTGTGGCATATATGTATATGAGCTAGTCACATGTTGTGGCTCTAGCAATTGCGGGGGTGGTTTTTATGAGGTTTCCTCTCAGTTTTCCATCGTAATAAGGTTGTGTGAAGTGGACAATCCGTCATCATATAAGTGAAGTACCCTTGAGTACGATGTTACACCAATCAAACAAACAAACATGTTTAACCATTAAATGCTATCTCTAAAACATTAATTTAATATAATGTGCTTTGAAAACTTATTCCAGAATACAATGGGTAGGCTGGTCTGAAACTATTTTAAAGAACTTAAAAATTGTGCCTGGGAATAAAAATTAATGTTTGTAACATACTACCCTAAACCACATGACTCATGTTTGCAGAAGCAGAAGAATTGCTATAATACAATGCAATTCGAAAAGTTTTGAAGCTGATATGGTGATGGTAGCATTCATTTTGCTACCATGTACACTTTGTAAGTTCTTTAGATAGTTTCAGACCTGTTTACCCATTATATTCTGGAATATTGTGTACACATAATTTGTTTAATAATTCAATAGGTAAATACAGACAGTAGTTTATAGTCTGTGCTATGCTGTTACACAAAAATACACAAAATGGTCAGAAAATAAAAAAAATATTTACTCTAGGGTATGAAGGTATGTAGCTTTGTAGCATTTTGTTGAAATTTAGTCAATCAATATCTAAATCTGTCAGAAGACCACCATGTTATAATTGAAAATAACACAAACAAAATATTATCTTACTTTTCTTTTCAGGACACTCATTTCTTGAGTGCAGAAGAGTGTATTATGGCTGGAGAGTTTCAGAATAGGTTTCCAAACCCTTGTAAACTGTCCTTTGAGAAGCATTTTGGGTCAAAATTTTGTACAGTTGTTGTCACAGGTGAGAAAAACAATTGTTGCTTTGTGTAAAATTTATGGAATTTTAACTCTTTCCATGCAGGATGTAGTCAGTTTGTTCCTATTTATGCGTACTAGGACAAAATGTGACCCTGGTTTACTGGTTGGGGTATCTGCCTTCCAATCCCTCTTCGATGTAAAGCTCCCAGGTTCAAGTCTGTCTGTTCCCCTCAGGTTTATAAGTGAGTCACAAGATGTGGCTCTGGCAACTGCAGTGGTTTTTTACAAGGTTTCCTCTCTGTTTTTCAACTTAATAAAGCTAGGAACATTGAGAAGTGCACATCCCTTTGTCATATTAGCAAAACACCCTTGAGTACGATGTAGAACCCCTATCAAACAAAACTGACCTGTCTCATTTGACTGTTACAACAGGTGACAACACAAATCAGATTCACTTTGAAGGCTACCAGGTATCCAATCAGTGTATGGCATTAGTTAGAGATGACTGTTTAATACCAACAAAAGACGTTCCAGAATTGGGCTATATTAAAGAATCTTCAAATGACCAGTATGTACCAGATGTGTTCTATAAGGTAAGGTGTTATCTATGTCAGGTGTTTTTTTGCATAAATAAACCGCATCGGTCAAAGGTAGCTGACTGTTGTTCATAGTGCCAAATGGGAGCGCAAAGTCATCTGTTTTGGTGTCTTTGTATTGTGATTGTCTTGCAGTTCCTTTTATGTTGAGTGGGTGGTTGGAGGGAGGTTCCTGTTGCCATGGTGCTTTCAGAGCTAAGAGTCAATTCAAAGCCTTTCTGTTTACCACATCTTGTTTATTTTGTTGTCACTGACATCAATCCATCTGTCAGCCCTCAGGCATTATATGAGTGAGTCACAAGATGTGGCTCCTGCAATCACGGATGAATATAAGTGAAATACTCTTGAGCACGACTTTAAACCCCAATCAAACAAACAGTGACATCAACTGTGGTTTATTTCACTGATTGGGCTTGCACGCCATCATGTGGCTGAAAAACACTAAAGTACGACAAACAAACCCTTAATGTTGAGGGTAGTTTATTCACCCATTCTTTGTAATGTGTCCTGAATGTCCTGTCTTGTTGCCAGTGGTGTTGATGGTGGAACTTTACCATTGGGCTAAAGTGACATCAAATAAATTAAGCAAACAAAAGCGAATACACAGGCATTAAATGTTCTGATGGTCTGCAGGACAGAGACACAGAAAATAGTACAGTTCCTGTAAGTTTTTTTTATGAATAACTAGTCCTAAACGAATAAGTTTGGTAAACCTTAGGCTAAAACATGGATAAATGTGTCTATAGCCATAGAAAGAAGTACCAGTTTTGTCTACCCTAAATTTTGTTGAAAAGACTTACCAGTGTGCTTTCTGGGCCTACTTCGACGTACTATTCACAGGATTGAGTCCATCTGTCGACCCTCAAGATATATGAGTGAGTCACAAGATGTGGCTCACGAGGTGCTGGCTATTTGTACAAGATTTTCACAGTAATCCACTATTTTTAAGTGATCCAACTGGACAAGATTATCATTGATCAATATGGCTCTTTGTATTGCTTGTAGGAGAAGGATAATTACGGGAATGAAGTGACACAGCTAGGTCGACCATTGCCTGTAGAGTACCTGTTGGTAGATCTACCAGCGGCTTTCCCTGTGGTACCACAGTTTACCTTCCCTGTCTGTGATAGTGTAAAACCATTCCCTGTTGAAAACAGGACAGAAGTAGGAGAGATACAGGTAGATACTTCGGTAGCCTTAACAAATCATGTATGCGTAGATAAGTTTACAGCTAATCTCCGAGTGCTACACTGCATGTAATTCGCGAACACGATACATCGGGTTAGGCAAGAACTTGTGTACATGTATCCTGCTGCTCTATGACCCAAATTACAATACCCAGCCAATATGTGGTTACGTTTTGGCCTTTAAATTTGCGTACTTTATTTTGTTCCACTAAATTTGACTGACTGATTGATTGATTGGCAAATGGACAGATGTATGTCAAAGCTATCCTTAATGATCTTTCAAATATGTTTGAATTTTGTCATTTGTCTTAAATTCCCTTTTGCACCCTGGTAGAGGGCAATTAGAGACCTCTTTGAGTATACATTGAGAGGGTGCTTCATTTTGCTGTGTTTCTCATGGACTAAAAGGAAGTTGTTGTGCATTTGTTTTTGTATCATGCCTCATGGTTTCTTCAACCAGTTGGATTGGCACGGCACCACCTAACCTTGTATGTACGATGATTAGCCCCAAATATGCAAGCCATGTGAATTCTTTTTTAAAACATTGAAACATGTCAAATGTGTTCCTTATGTTTGCAGGATTTTAACGCATTGATACAGTATATGCAGCAGATACCCCCTGATCGTTTCCTGGAAGCCATGTCAGACTTTCATCTACTGGTCTTCCTATCAACATCTGATATGTTACCTCTGAAGGTATGACAAACATCCATATCCCACAATCCAATAATGTATAATTTTGCTGCGGTATACTAATTCAAATTAAAATAAATGTGATCATTTTGGAAAGCTGTTTTTTGGCTGATCGTTAAAGTGAAAAAGTTAATCAACAAATTATTATTGTCAAAAATTTTTTAAAATTGAGTTTCATTCATAAATTCTACTTATTAGTCAGACTAATGACAACTTTGATCAAAGAAACAAATAAACCTATAGTCCAGGTACACACTATTTCAAATATTCTGGCATCACTGTTAATACTTTTGTTCCTCCCTAAGCCAACAGAGCTTTACTTTGGGAGAAGTGTTAATAAGGCAATGAGCTTGTTCACCAATCCCCTTTTCAATTGTTTGTGAAATAAAGATATCATTTAAACCAAACTTGAAAGTTCCACTTTTTTTCGAAAAAATATATAAACTGATGGGATTCTTTTATAATTTGGGAAATACCTACTTTTGTGTTACCATATTTCTTTCAACAATAAATAATATTTATACTCTCTGGTATAACACTCACATATTTGACATAATTATTGCCTACTCCCAGGAGCAAATGCCCATATTGCTGGAAGCTGTCAAGGAAAAAGATGAGGAGAAAGCCAGGAAATTCAAGAAAACTGAAAACTGGGCCACAGTGGAGGAAATGATGGCTGCCCATGGTAAAAATTAACACGGCCTTCTGATTTTTATGTTATGATATATATATTTTTAAAGGTGCATTCGCACGCTTTTTTTAGAAATGACTGTGGGAGATTACCTTCATTTAGGGCATTTGATTGGTTGAGTAATATATGCATTTTCTTAATCAAATTGCCACAAATGAAGGGGAATCCCCTGAAGTTGTACATTCAAATTGCACCATGAGACGGCACCTTTAGGGGGATTTTTCTAAAAATAGGTATAACAATATGCATGCATGGCAAATGAGATATAAACCACTCCATAGTAGGCATAGTTACCCAATATCCCTACCTGTGGCCACAAGATTAGTGCTGCATTGTATTTCCTGAAAATATACTAACCTGCTAAAGGTCTAATCTCAGTTCTGTATAGTGCTTTCAGAAGTTGAAATATAATGAAAAGCTCCATATACTTCTCACACACTTAGTGGTTAGCAAGTTGGTGGTTATTACCAGGTTTCATCTCACTTTTCCACAGTAATCAGGCAAGGAACAGTGTGAAATGGACAGTCTGTGATCATATAAGAGAAATACCCTTGAGTACAATGATAAACCCCAATGAAAGAAACAAACAAACATCAACAAAAAAACTGAAGCAAAGTTTCATTTACATACAGTTACCCATTCAAAATTTTGGAGACATGCCTTTCACTTTATACATCATGACACCAGTTAAGGTTTTCAGCTAGAATTTATTTAATGTTGGGCTTGTTCTTTAAAAAGAAAACCCATATGAGCAACTGATGCCCTAAATTTATGCCACTCATGCCCTCCTTTCAACATTAAATAGCCTTGAGTATAACATAAAAGTCAAACCAAACGAAAAAAAATACATAAATATTTATTTGTATTCTCTGTTTTCAGTGCCCTCCCCTCAAGCCTCTCGTCAAACATCACACTCAGGTCAGGGGTCAATAGGAGCGGGTGCATCCGGGGGAACAGAAGCTAGTTGGACCTGTGCTCACTGTACCTTCATCAACCAAGCTGATAAATCTGCCTGTGACATGTGCTCTCTGCCACATTAAATTAACACAAATAGCTTCATTCTACAGTGCCTCTTTATCACAAGTAATGATCAGAAGAAGTGTATAATAGTACAAATTTGGGGAGGAGATTCAGATATACTTTTTACTAGCTGGTCATCTCGCTGTTGTTGTAACTCTTAATCTATTTAGGGAGATTTGGAAATCTGCCATGTTGTGAAATACCACTATCTACTGACAAGTGCTCTTTTTAACTTAAAAACCTGGAAACAAAATTCAAATATTAGCTTTTCAAATTATATAATTTATTAATTTTTGAAAGCTGGGGAGGGTTTATTATATATAAAGAAAATAATATGTTCTCAGTGAATGTTGACAGCTATGACAGGCTTGATGGGATTTTATATTTCGTGTATGAATTTCTAAAATTGACACCAGGCAATAAGGACACAATTATACATTAAAGCTAATTTGTCATGCCATATGGTTAGCTGATTCTGTCCTAGTTTTAAAACACATGGTTCTCTCCACAAGTGGAATGTAACAGAGTAATAAATGTATTTAATATAGTATTCAATTGCTAGTTTTGTGACATAAAACATGAAAAAAAAGCTCTCGTTTATTCTAATGTAACATTTATGTTGGCTATTTTAGGCTGTAATAGATTCTGTTTAAGTCTGAAAGGTTGTTTTACAAGTTTCTTATTTCTAGATACCAGTGCTAATTCTTATAGTATTATCTAGTTTGGACCTCTTTGTGCTATCTCATCCACTTCACCTCAAGTAACTGGTCGTTTGAAGTCTGAAACAATATATGAATTACTCTTGTTGTCACTCACAAATTATAGCCCGTCTTTTTTATCGTGTGACTAAACTTGTTACCATGACTTAGTGGTTTTAGTGTTCAATAAATCAGACAGGTTCAATTGGAGCTGGTTTCCTGGGGCCGGTTGTTCAGAAGTGTTTTAATTTTAAACCAGGTTTACTGTTAAACCAGGCTTAATTTCATGAAGATGGTCTTCGTTAGTCCAAGTACCTAAGATCGTTTCTCTAACTTATTTAAGACAGGTCTTAGCCAAGACCAAATGAAAAATAGATTAGACCAGTCGTATCATACTGAACATCCCTTAACTCAATAATTTGTTTCCCTGGCATCATGGAATAGCAGAATACATAAGAATTGAGATCAGCAGATTTCTCATTTCTTTCATGCGAATAGCGTGCGTTATCGTAATCAACGACGTCAATGTTAAACACCCAAAGATGATGAAGCCGGTGTCACATTTTTGACGTCATGACGTTATTTCCTTTCTCATCACACTAATGCTTAGCCTAGCTAACTTAAGGCCAGTCTTAATACACACTAAGACCAGTTTTAAAGTTAAACTAGGCTTGACCATAATTTAAGTCTGGTTTAACTTTGAGACAGTTTTGAGGAAGACTTTTGTTTTAATACCAGTCCTTAGCCAGATTTAGCAGCCCAAGACTGGTCTTAAAAGTTAATACACTTTTGAACAACCAGCCCCTAATGCATAAAGACCTTACAAGGTGTCTTCGTTGAGTGGAGTGAGGTTGGTATCCTCCACCCATTTGGCAGAGACTGACCGTATGATTTTTGAGTTTCCATCATATTTAAGGCAGGATAAGAACGGCAATTATATTTGTGAAATGTTATTAAAGTACATGTATGACGTTAATTATCAATTAAACAAACAAACCATGTACAGATTTGCATTATCCCAGCCATTTGAAAGAATTGAGGTATAGGATCCAAGAATGTTTGCATTAGCTTATGTGATGCACACTCACATTTGTTGGATTCACTCAGCATGTCATTCATGTAATGATACAAGACTTGCATGACTAACTATCTAAACCCAGTCAGCTGTCTATCAAATCCAATGCGTTGAAGTTTGTGAAATGTATGAGATTTTGTTTTACATGAAGTATGTAGCATCTACAAGGCCCAGGGAAGTGTGGTCCAACCCCTATTTAAGCTGTCTTCACTTAGAACAGGAGGTACATTGTTAGGGTACATAATCATATAAGTGAAATACCATTAAGAAGACCCTTATACAGCAGTCCATCAATGACATATCTTTTGTACAAATTAAGACAACAGAAACAATCCCTGTTCCCTTTGATATATCTTTTTTCAGATACTTCAAAGACTCAGGGGCAGGTTTCACAAAGCTATCTTAGCTTACGCAAAATGTAATTGCCATGACGACCAGTGTTGGAGACATAGTGTTTGCCATGACAGTTATGTTCAACATAAGCTAAGATCGCTTTGTGAAACGATCCCCAGTACTTTATAGACCTGGGGCCAGTTTCACAAAGCACTCTTACCTTATGTAAAAGTACATACAACGACAACCAGTCTTGCCATGATATTATTTAATGTATTAGCTAAGATCCCTGTGTGAAAAGAGCCCCTGTATACTTAGTTCAATTCTTCTGGAAAATAAACAGATGGGATTGCATTTCCCCTGGATCCATAAACCAATATGGCCGGACCATCTGTCAAATTCAAACTTTGCTTTTTCTGTTAACGCACAAAAATATTGCCGACCTTGCATATTGCACCATTAGATCATGCCGAGTAATTAGGCGGCGGTGTTGTTGTAGGAGCGTGTCTAGGATTAATGGCCCTGCAGGTTAATCATTACACAATGCAGTTATTAATGGTCATCCAGTAGTACGCATCGATGTGTTTGGAAACTTAGGTCCCATTTCAAGCTGATCTTGGACAGACATGATAAGGATATCTGAGTAGAGGTGTTCGAGTCTTAACGGTATTTGTAGAAAAAAATATGAAACTTGAGTAGGGAAAAAGGATCATTAATGGCAAGGGAGACAACCCTGGATTAACAAACCTTTTCATACACATTAAATCTCATCATGATCCTTTGACTTAGGGGGGGGTATTCTGTACTTCTACCTTTCACTTTTCACTCTTGATGGTATGCAAGCCCTGCTTATGAATGAAACTATCTGACTGTGACTGGCAAACACCGAAATAGAACTGGGACAATTGCAAGAAGCAATACAAAGACAACAGATCGACAGTGATTTAAGAGCATCGGAGGAGCTCCCTGAATATTCAAAACACAAGCGGAGTGGCTTCATCTTGCCCTATGCATGGAGACTACCTTAGCAACAAGAAGCTTCCTGTCAAATATACAAAACCTGTACAATTTACTGACCATAAATCCTGGAACAGTATACAAGTATGTGAAATTATAGTGCAACTAAGATTTCATAAATAGCCTTTGTGTTGCCCAATTAGTAAAGAAAGCAGACACAATAGCTTGATAAAGGCCTTCGAAACAAGTGTTCTGTTAAAAGCGGTTATCTCGGTAATGATCAATCAACTTAGGCCTAAAAAAACAAGTGTAGAATCACTATAGCTGCAACATTAAGCTCTTCTTTACTGGACAGGGGTTATTAAGAATGTTAGCTGATTAAGCATTGCAAAATGTGATATTTAAGTAGTT
>JARFOD010033340.1:0-10525 GCA_031763545.1 Mopalia muscosa
GGGTAATGAAAAGCAGATTTGTTTGTGATGTTCTGTATTTGTGTCCGTCGTCATATAAGTGAAATACCCTTGAGTACAAGGTTAAACACCAATCAAATAAACAAACAAACAAATCAAGCTAAGAGACAGTAGGAACCTAAGTAGCATACTGACAGTTTGGCCTTGTGCACCTCAAACTAAAAAACCGGAGCCTAAATTGCATATTTACACTTTGTTCTGGTGCAACTCAGAGAGACAGTAGGACCCTAAGTAGCATATCAACACTTTGTTCTGGTGCACCTCAAACTAAGAGACAGTAGGAACGTAAGTAGCGTCATGTTGCACCTCAAATTAACAGATAGCAAATACCCTAAGTAGTGTACTGACACTTTATTCTGTTTCACCTCAGACAGTAGGATCCTAAGTAGCATGCTGACATTGTTTTATGGAGCACTTTGAACAAAAAAACGTTCTGTTTTCCAGGGGTTAGGGTCACACATTTCTCTTCAAATCCAACTTAATGCCCATGCAGTATTCTCTGACATGAGCTTTCACTCCAAATGTGGTTGCATGATGTTCCAGGGGTTGTCCTGTCCCATATTGTTTGTCATGAGTTTTTTCCCCCCACTTTTTCCACCTTTTAAATAAGGCAGAGTAAGAAGTCAACAATGCGTCATCATTTAAGTGATGTTAAACCATAATCAAATAAACAAGCATATGAGTGGAATGACCCAAAATATGACATAAAACATGGAGAAAAGAAAGTGAAAATGTGAATAAAGACCTAAATTATAAAAACATTCAGTTACATGTAATATCAATATTCCTGTGTTTGTTTTTCTTTCTAGGAGTATGTACAAGGTAACATTCGTACTTTGGAGGGACACTTCCTTTCACCATTTACACAACATGTCCCTGGAGTTATGCCAAAAGAGGTGGAAATGGCCAAGTAAGAACTGACACGGAAATTATGTGCAAGACAGTCAACATTTTAATTTTTCTTCTGACATCATTCTACCTGAAACTATTCTTGAGATTATGATCTTGCGTAATAGGAGGTATACTGAGTGGCACCAATACTATTGAGATTGTTGTTGGTAGAATATCAGTTACTGTTATTTATATAAGATAAGTTGTACTTCAAGAGATTTGGCTAACTACAAGGACTACCGTAATCAAAGGACTCTTAATACTGAACTTAATTCAGGAGTTTATTTATTGATTGCTTTACTTATCTGTACATTTTGTAGATTTCAGGTGATATTGCCAACTAGATGGGATACCAAGTTGAAACCAGTATGTTTACATCTGGCTGGAACAGGTGATCATGTGAGTGCACAAAGAACATGTCTTATAGTTTAAAGATCAGACAATTTGGAAAATCACTGGCCAGAAAACGAATCTCTTTTCGCCACTCATAACCTATAAATAAACTTGTTGTTGACCAGTGGTAACGACATATCTTGATGATGGCATAATAAATGTTGAAATATGTCAAAATGAAATTATCGGTGTTTTTGGAGATACACTATTTGTGTATTAGTTTAGATAAAGACCAATATTTTAACACCAGCTGATTCATTAACTGTGGTATGAGAGAAACTCAGAAGATTGATTATGTATCATAATCCACTGGTGAATAGTATTTTAAGCTTGTCACTAATTTTAATGTGATGTCATCCTAACAGCGTTTAATGGAAGGGAGCTTTCTGTTGCACTGGTGTTTTATTTTAGCCCATCAGCTAAAATGCCTTTTTTTAGTTTATCATTAGTTGTACATGCCTAATGCAGAATTTTTGTTTCCTTAGTATTTCTGGAGACGACGTGCTCTGATAGCTAAACCTCTGCTTAAGGAATATGGAATTGGCTCCATCATTCTGGAAAACCCATATTATATCCTTTTACCATTTAGCATGCATAATGCCAGTGTATACAATGTATGAAAACTAGTTATGGTCAAAAGTCCTAAAGTATATGTCAAAATTAAATATACCTTAATGTTGTCAGCAGGGATACAAGTAACAAGCTCACTGATTAACACAAAATTTGTGCAAAAAGTCATGTTCACTCACTTCAGTGCATTTAAAATCACATTTACGTATAGGATTAATAAATAATACTGGTTAAAAAGGACTAGATGTTAACCTAAATTGGAACTATTTAAATGTTATTTCATACATCTTAATCTGAAAGCTTTCTTTTGAAGTAAACAAAAAAGATGACAAATGTGGTCACCATTACATATTTTGAGCTTTTCACATCTGCATGTAATCATATTAATGATTATGTGAACAAGAAAATTGGAAAGCAAAATCACCTATTTATTCAAACCTTGGAATGTATCTCCCCTTCTGTTAAAACAATGGATGGGATCTTGAAAATAAGTTAATCAATTGTTCTAAAGTTTACCTTAAACTACTCTTGGAGGCTTAAGTTGTACTTAAACTCAAGTAGATAAAGATTGTTTGGCCAAAATTGTGAGCATAATTTTCAAAATATGCCTCAACAGAAGACCTGCTGGCTTACTTTCTCTTTAATATATCACATTTAAAGGGAGATAACCATTTTTATAAAGATAAACGTAAGGGATAAAGATCCTCATGCCAGAAACCTATTTGAATGCACTCTGGACTTATCTGTCCCATCAACATCACAGTTGGAAATCTTTGGTCAGTGGTAGTTTTACTTATGTTGTGTCTTTGGGAGGAAGCAAAAGATGGGTGATTAGTGTGATTTGTGTGTGTATCATTGATGGAATTAGTTCTTTCCTTGACAATATTGAATATGGCGAGAGGAAACCCAAAGAACAGATGTAAGGATAATTTGTCTTTCTCATATATTTGATTTAAAACATATTTTTATATTTTAATATATTTGTAGTAACTTCATCTTTTGCAGTTTGAACATTATAGCTCATTGGTGCACTGGCCACTGAAGTCTCAAATAGTCACCAGTGTCTTTTAAAAAAAAAAACTAGTCCTATTTATCATTTTTCAGCAAGCCTTGACTATTGCATGTTGTCCACACTTGTATACAATGTTGCTTTTCTATTTTATGTTTGATTGCAGGAGATCTAGTCTTCACAATGTCAGTGATTTATTTGTGATGGGTGGGGCACTGGTGTTAGAATCACTGGCTCTGTTCCACTGGTGTGAGAGATACGGCCTTGGACCTCTGTCTATTACAGGCATCTCCATGGGAGGGCATGTAAGTCAGTCAACCTCTTTATAATCTCTAGGTGTGTGTAGACTAGTGAGGTAAACCAAAGTGTTAACAGTCCCTTCTTTATGTGTAACAAGTTAAGCCATTTAAGCATTTGACGAGTAATTATTGTAATAGTCACTACCGGTGTTTAACATCAATTGTAAATACCTGAATGGCATGTCCGACTTGTAAGGTGAAGAAGTTCTAGGTAAGGGATAATACTAAATCTAACCCTTAAACTAAAACTTTACCTAGCACTGAACATAACCCTTAACCTTATCATAAACTAACCCCAACCATAACCCTAAACATAACTCTTAACTACCGAAAAACAGTCAAAAAACTTAGTTTGTTGTGGAAGTTTAAGCGGATGGTAGACTGTTAGCTGATCTATTTCTGAAATGTTTGTTGTAGAAATTTCAGCATTTTGCTAGTTCATCTATATTGGGAAATCTGTGTTGTAGAACTTTCAGTAGTCTGAAGACGGTTAGCCCTTCCATATTCTGAAATGCTTGTTGAAATTTCAGCAGTTTAAAATGGTTAGTTCTTTTATCTTCTGAAATGTTTTTTGAAGGAGTTTAAGTGGATTGCAGACTGTTAGTTGTTCTATTTCTGAAATGTTTGTTGCAGAAATTTCACTTTGGAGTTTCCTAGTTCTTCTGGCTTCCTCAGCCGATCGTAAGAGGCGAGAAAAGAGGCTGCTTTCTGTTGCCCTGGTGTTCGCAGAGCTAAAGGGTAATGGGAAGCAGATCTGTTTGTGATGTTCTGTATTTTAACATTTTTTTTTTTATAATCATTTTTTTTTTATAAAACCCACTCCATATTTTTCGAGCTTTACTTCTTGTATGTAGAATCTGGTGAGAAATTTTTAATCTGAAATTTAATGGTCACAAGAAATTTAAAATTTTTTCCAGGGGTGCTTGTCACAATATATACTCCTCCTTCGACACTGTAGCCATTTAGTAGCTTATGGGGATTCTGTTGATTCTAGCTCTTTAACTACCCAATCTAACACAATCACATGTTACCGAAAGTTTCTTAGTCTGAAGCATCGTTTACCCGGACGGCCGGACACCTTCCAGTCTTGGTTTGCATGCCTGCCTACTAATCCTACATTGATGTACCACTAATGGGTCAGAGTCTGTTGACTTCTGGTATATGAGTGTCATTTCACATGATGTGGCTCCAGCAATCACAGGGATGGTTTCTACAAGGTGTCCTATTGCAATTGCAACTGAACTGTCAGAATGGGGTTTCCCCATGGCTATGCAAACTTAATTTAGGAGGGCTGATATATACGTTTGTCCATAACAATAGTGTTGATGGCAAATATCATGGAATTAACTGATGTAATGAAAAAGGTGAAAGAGATGCATTGAGTTGATTATACATTAATAAATAAATAAGCCATACTTTTTATTTCTCTTATATGCTGTAATAGGTATTTGTGCGAGAGGAGTAGACATTTTGGGTATAAGATTTTGATATTCCTGTATATGGAGACCAGCAAACTTGGTTGGAGGTTGGTCATATTGTAATATGAAACAAACTATCTCTTTTGTTACAGTCTTTAGATACTAGAATACTTTCACAACAAGCTAAACAGTGACCATTATTCAGCAACAAAATTGAAGGTGATTTACAGTATTCTAATAACAAGCAGGTTGAGTTAAGATTCCTTTTGTCCTCTCGGTTTTCCACTGTATTAAGGCTAGGTGCAGTATGAAGTGGACAATCCGTCGTCATATAAGTGAAATACCCTTGAGTACGACGTTAAACCCCAATCAAACAAATAAACAGAGTTCTAGTGCTCTAAGAGTTCTAGTGCTCTCAGAGTTCTGGCGTGCTAAGAGTTCTACTGCTCTAAGAATTCTAGTGCTCTAAGAGTTCTGGTGCTCTCAAGAATCCTGACAAGGGATAACTCTTTGATTTGGGATTTTATTATATTGTCTCTTGTCATTGCTTGTTGCCAGTGATGTGGAATGTGATTTCCTTACCCAGTGAGTTGGTATGCTACATCTGAGTGGGATAACCCTACCTATATCGTTTAACTCCAAACCAGAAATTTGTGTAATTCAATATAATCATTTACCACCTTTTTTCCACTGTGTATAAATATGAAATAGAATGTAAAACAGTGTTAAAGTATGTAACTATTTTCTTTCAACAAATTGACAGCCGGGACAGAAAATGCTAACCTGGTGCCAGTCTCGTGTTCTCACCTCAGTCCCATCTGTGGTCCTTGTCAGAATCACACGCTCAGTCAGTGACGGATTTCCAAGACCTGTGAGAATCAATAAGCCAAGGAAACAATATACAAAGGTACGGTAAATGGTGGCGGGAGGGGGGAGCCTCCTGTTGCCCTGGTGCCCTCAAAGCTGATCTGTTTATGAATTTGATGTGTTTTTGTTGTCATTGCGTGATCATTTGCATGAAGTATTAACCTAAAGTATGATTTAAACCCCTCCCATACAAGCATTCAAATACTGAGTCTAACAATCAATGAATGAATCTCGCACAGGATAATCCTATAAATGAAATACTCTTGATTAGGCCAACTGTACTGCATCTGGATTTGGGTATTCTGCTTTTATTCTATTTTTTCAATGCTCTTTTTGTGTAATATCTAAAGTGATTTCTTCACCCACTGTGACTGACCTGAGTACGACATTAAATCCCAATCAAACAAACAATCACCCATTAACCTGGCATGCTCACATAGAAACCCCTGTGGTTTGAACAAAGTGTTAAAGCATACTCCAGCACACCTCTAATTCAAATCCCAAGGCCATATGAGTGAAATAACCTTAAGTGTGAATATATTAATCAAATCACAAGGCCTGATGACCTGGTTTAGTGTGTGTGCACTTACTAATCCTTCTTAAATTTACCGTTAACAGGATCTTTTCCACCTGTAGACCTTCAGGTACATGTATATCAATGAGTCACATGATGTGCACAGTGGCTCCGGCAAAAAGCCGGGTTGGTTTTTACAAGGTTTCCTTTCAGTAGACGAGGAGCAGTGCCCGTGGATAATTTGTCATCAATAAGTGAAAACCTAATCAAATATGATGAGTGAAATAACCTACAGTATGTATAAGTAGACCACTTTAAGAAGGTTCGATCAGAAGACTGAAATTTGTAACAAGACAAGACAACAAACGGACTAACGAATAAGACAATCCTATCTTATCAAGTGGATTTCAGTCATCCCCTTAGAACAAAGCCCTTGGCTGCGGCTTAGTGGTTAGGGTGTGTACGCATACTTATCCTACTTTGATGAACTGTCCATGGGTTTGAGTAGAATTTTTGCTGCTATTAGAGTCTGAACACTGAGAAAAACATCATTAATAAAAATGAATGTATCCACCAAGCCACATTATCTGTAATTTTATTCACCTAAAAACCATAAGAAAAAAGGTGTTTTCGTAGATATGATCTTTTTATGTGTTTGGAGTTACATCCCCTGATCAGTGCTACCATGACAAGGAAACTTTAAGCCACATAAAGGGTGAATGACACTGAAAAAAATGGCAACCAAAAGGATGTTTCTGATATTTTAGCGTCATTGATAATAAGAGTATTGTGAAGCAGATATGTTTTGAACTAACTTTGTGTCCACCAAAAATCGATTTCAAAAATAAATTTGCTTAAATTTACAAAATAAAATTTGAAACAGAGTCAGCCATGTTTGTTTTTTTATGTCACCTGTCAACTCTTGTGACTTTCAAGATCTCATGATGTTTTTCTGGTTTTTACCCTCCATGCAAATTGACCAATCAGAACAAAACGAATTTGGTCGACAGAAAATAATTTAGTCTATCCCTGTTGTTTGCTGACAAGTTTATATTAAATTAAGTGATACAAGATATGAATACACAAGTGAAAGAGCGACGAAAAATACTTGATACATAATTATAAAATTATATTTTCTAAGCTTTCGGAGGTAACTATCTCCATCATCAGAGAAATGGCAAATGCAAGCAAACAATGTGTATATGGCTTATATATAGGCCTAATTAACAATGGATAGCCATAATGTGGTCACCAACAGGATTTAAACCTGTGTGTTAATATGCTGAAGGAGAATCCCTCAAATAAGAGATGGACAGACTGACATACACTTAAACATGTAGTCTTATTTTTAGTTTCACCAGAAAGGGGCTAATACAGGAGTTATGACACAACAAAAACCAAGTGACATCAATTAATGCCAAGGTAAGGCATCTCACTTGCCCATTAAGAGTGAACAAAAAATATCTTTTTAAAATTGTTAATTTTATTTAAAAAAAAACAAACAATTATTGCCCATGGTAAAAATGACTTAAAAATATTCAATAAGAGATAACAAGAAGGCCTTAAAACTATTCAAATGTTATTCAATGGTTCTTAATGAGATGACTTTGAATAAATCCTGGACAGCAGCGAGCTAAAGAAGGGATTTAACAACTGAACCAGCGTAAATAAATTTATATATTTTTTTTGTAATACTCATGATCCAATAATAGAACAGAAGCACATGTGACATACTAACACTTCATTTTATTTTAAAAATAGCTGACAATTGACACATCAAAACCCTCTTTCATGCTTTTTTTTTATATAAAATAATCAAAACAAAGGTCAGAATCTACATGTATGTCTGACAGTTTTGTAAAAAAACTTGAAGAACATTTAAAAATCGAATTTATAAAAAAAAGCCTTCACAAACTGCAGGACTTAAAACAACATTTTGTTATTAATTAAATAAGAAGAATGTTTTTACAGAGGCATTAAAAATACTGTATTAGCCATAGGGCTCATTCTACTATTATCATGTAATGAAGTCTACAATGTACAGTAAATTCATGGAGTTCTCAAAGTCCACAAATCAGCCCACACCTGTTATCATGTAGATAGAGAAAGAATAACTTAGTTTTACTTATTTGAATAAACAATGCAAATGGGGTGGGGGGTGGGGGAGTTCACATGAAAAACAGTTTGGCAGTTTCTGATTGTTAACTGTCCAAATTCAGTGAATTGCGCTGTAATTTTGAAATCTTTCTCAAAATCGAGATAAGTCTCAAGGATTGATCACTGTTCTCGACTACTTAGTAAGATGGAAATGACTTCAATGTTAGAGTCTTTATCAATAGTCTCATATGTTCAGGAAATTATTTGCTGGGACAAAATTGTACAAATATGCATTTAACTAGTTTGATATAATTTTGCTCATCTGCATCTCTGTCCAAAATTTGACCTCGATACAACAATAATGAAAGGCATACATATTATAAATAACTAGTTCCATGTTTTGGTTTTTTTTGGCTCATCTGCAAATCAATGTAAAATTTGACCTTGATACAACAAAAAAGAAAGGGCAGAATGATTACTTATAAGAAATAACGAGTTCAATATTATTTTTGCTCATTTGCAACTCAGTGCAAAATTTGACCTTGATACGACAAAAAATAAAGACGATAATGAATACTTATTAGAAATAACTAGTTCCATATTAGTTTTGCTCATCTGTAACTCAGTGCAAAATTTGACCTTGATACGACAATAATGACCGGTAATAATGCACATGACTGCTTTTTAGTCAATCGTATTAAAGAAAACTGTGTCTTGTGGCACACTGCTTTCCTGCTCATGTAAATATATGTGAGACTCTGTTTGTCCTCTTACATGTTCAATTATAATCGGATTGTCAGCCAGGCCGATCTGCCGATATCGGTTTCTGAAAGCAGTTGAAGACTTTGGAAACACAGAAGGGTCACTAGTAGAGGGCCAGCCATTCTCTCTGAAAAAATGAACAAGTCCAGTTCTAAGCGAACGGAATGAATTTCGCAAATATTCTCCGCCATCGTGTTTCCGAACGCTCTGGTAAAACTCAGCCAAAATTGAATCTAGCCTATCCTGGGTTATTGTCTCAAAGTCAATGGATCCACCATATCCGTTACTAAGCAACCAGTTGAAAAGGTGTCGAGCCGCCCCAGTTGACTTGCGCATAGAATTGTAGGAAATGTTCAAGTTAGAGCCTCTATGTCTTGGCGCGCCCAGGGAAGATTCCGCACCATTGCTTCCGTCAATGTCTGTGAAAAGAAGGGAGTAGGCCCTTTGAATAAAGCAGGGATTCATTTGATAGTTGTATATAAGAGTTTAAAATGATCAGTGAGACCAGTGACCACTTGCTGTCTTGCGACATTGATAAAAATAATACACACTAGCTGCCAAATTATTCGTGTAGCCTGAAATTCGGAGACAGTGTAATACAAAATTTACTGGCTGCTGTGACAATTTATATTGGGTTCAACATTTTAACTCCTTTCAGGTCTTCTAGCTTTCTTATTAGATCCTATCCCCCAAAATTAAGACAAATTAGGTTTTTGCTCATAAAAGTTATCAAAGGACAAAGTTTTATCACCAGTTAAAACTGGTTCAAAATCGTGTTTTCCACCCATTCTACTACAGCAATTGCCTCGGGAAATTTAGTGATATACTTTTTTCTAAAAAAAAATATTCCCACTGGCACAGATGTTTAACAAGAAACCCCTTTATTTATTTATTCATCTGATGTTAGATCAACAGGATCAAATCCCAATTACAGATCATTGGTCAACATAATTGTGGGAGAAAAACTGGGTAGTAAATTAACCCAGAAAACCCATGAACTTCTGTTGGTTGCTGGCATACCAACCCGCATATGGTACGCGGGAATCTAACCCGCGAGCCCAGAGGTGAGGAGGATATGTGGACCAGAAGCATGGCACACTCTAGACCGCTCTGCCACGGAGGCCCCCTTTCATACAGGTAGGCTTGGGTTTTATACTGCAATAGTCTAAAAGTTTATTTCACATACAAGAATAAACACAAGACACATGTAAGCACATGAAATATAGATAGACTTTGGACTTTTCTTTGAAGACAATAAAGAAGAAAGTCAACAAGATGAAAATTTGTTCTTCTACAGGAAATTCTAGGATTGTATTAGAATATTAGTTTGGTACCTATAGGGGCCAATTTCTCAAATACTATTATTCACTATTGCAAGATCAAATAATCAATAGCGAATAACGGGTTGATTTTGAAAATGGTGTGATAGCATCTAATTCCAAATTAAATTTAATAGTTCTTTGGGCCACAGGTCCCTAACCCAGCAAGTCAGTGCTAAAACCAACCATTTTTTGTGTGAAACTTAAGATAAATTGCCTAAGAACGCAGAAGAATATATCTCAAGAATGTAAACAGTTACCCAAAGACCTGTTCACACAGTTAAAGTATCTTCAGGAATGCCAGTTGGAAATAGAAAAACCATATTCTATAAATAAGTAAAACTTTTTGTGTGTAATACAATACATTA
>JARFOD010033351.1:0-10525 GCA_031763545.1 Mopalia muscosa
CTCTCATATGAGTGAAGTTACCTTAAGTATAGTGTAAAACAAAACCCCATATTAAACAAACAAACCTTCCATCTTTTTTGTCCTGTATCTTGTTATTGTTTGTTTGAAAGTGAAATTTAGGTTCGTTTTCTTCACCCATTGGGTTATAACGAATCCTTATTTATTTTTATCATGTCACAGCTTTGTTGGAATCATAGATGAATGTGGTACAAATATTTAACATTCAGTTTTCGTCATATGTGTATGTTTTATTGTTGACAGGTTGATATAGATGAGATATTGACTCGAGCTGAGACCAGGGAAACTGAGGCTACCACAGTGGGGGACGAACTGCTCTCCCAGTTTAAGGTAGGGACAATTTAGAAACGTTTGATAACTGCAGTATGTTTCAAGCATAGTAATTTTTAAGAAATAAAGGACCATTAAGGAGAGACCATGGAGGGAGAAACTCACTTCAAATGTCAAAGCTATAACATGTAGAGTTATATGGGCCATAAAGAAATAATGCATTAATATAGAATAAAAACATAGCCTCCTCTGAAATTTTTTAAATAAAAATCAAAGCCTCTCGCTGTCACCATTATTTCAAAACGAATTGCCTGAGAAACTAGTAATTAATTGTTTTTAGCCTAAGATTGAACTGAGTATTTCTGAAGTAACCTAAATGTCCCACAAAACAGTTTCTAATGAAGATTTTCGCTGTGCGAGTACGGTCTTATACATTGTTCTTCGTGATTTATTCAGGTGGTGAGTTTTGATAACATGGAGGAAGAGGAAGAAGAGGAGGAAGACGTTGAGGAGAATGACAATGATGATTCAGGTCAGTACACAATAATAATTACCAGCTTTAAAACTATTCTTGTCTGCTTTCTGTTTAAGATACGTCATATAGCTTCCAGCTAAGGGCTATATTGTTTGAAGAGTAAAAATAGTGTCTTTACTTTGAACTTTAGGAAAATTAACTTTCTAACATTATGGAGACGTTTCACATCTGGTTGTGCTAGTGTCAATTATTGTTTGATTTCACTGCTGTCATATAATTGAAATACCCTTAAGCAAAACGTAAAACACCAATCAATCAATCATCCAGCTTCTGGCCTGTTGCCATTGCTTACTGGTTAGCATTTCTACTTACTAATCATACTTAAATGTACCGTACATGCTCCGGAAATCACAGCAGAGGTTTTTTATGAGGTTTCCTCTCGCATTTTCACATTTAGCAAGGAAATTTAACAAATGGACAATTTGTCATCCCATAGGTGTTATAACTTTGACTATGACGTTAAGCCCCAATCACACAAACAAACAATTAGCTTGTTTGTATTTTCAGTTGGAAAAGAATGGGACCAGATAATTCCAGAGGTTGATAGAAAGAAAGTTGAAGAAGACGAGAGACAACAGCAGTTAATGGAACTACATTTACCACCTCGTAGCAGGAAAACAATACAACAGGTAGAGTAGTCATTCCCTCCATCATTCAGTTTGTGAAGAGTTTATTTTCAAAGAAGATCAGGCCCGCGGAAGTGGCTTAGTTAGTGGTTAGCTTACTAATCCTACTCCAATGTACCGTTCACAGGATGGAGTTTGTCTGTCAACCATCAGCCACACGGTGACTCCAGCAATTGCAGGTTTTTTTTTTTTTTTGGTTTCCTCTCGGTTTTCCATCATAATTAAACAAGGAACTGTGTCAAGTGGATGATCCATTGTCCAATGTGAGAAAATATAATATTATATTATAATATATGTGAACAATTTCTATTTTTGTTGTTACACAACAATTTACATCATGTGAAATTTGTAGATGGCTGAAGGGAGCTTCATACTGCCCTGTTGCTCTCTGGGATAAGGGGCAACATGAAGACCATCAATTCTTGTCATTTCCTTGTCCTTTTTTCGCCCTGTCTTGTCTTTGTTTAGATTTTGATTTTTTGGTTACTTTCAGCTTGAGAGAGAATACAACTCCGACGAGGAGGCCAGTGGTAAGAAGAAGAAAACCCGAGAGAATGAAGATAGTGAAAGCAGTGAGGATAATGGGGAAGATGGAAAATCAAAACGCCGTGGTAGACCGCGTACCATCAATAAAGACAATATTAAAGGATTCACTTTGGCAGAAATCCGCCGCTTCGTCAGAAGCTATAAAAAATTTGCTGCCCCATTAACCAGGTACATATAGTTTATATTGTCTAAAGTTGATGACCTGTGCTCGTGGTTTAGTGGTAAGTATATCTGACCACTGATTCTCTTTCAATGTACCTCTCCCAGGATCGATCAGTTGTTGACCTCTGGTATTTGAAGGAGGCTTCATCAATCGCAGGGTCTGATTTTTACATTGCAAAGTGAGAAATGGATAATTTAAGTAGAATGTTGAACCCAAATCGAACAAAGAAATCGAAAGTTGTGTACCACGGCCTAAAGAGCCTAGCTAGCCAATAGAGTTCAGAGGTTGTGAGCAAATCTGTTTCTGGAAATCAAAATCTTATAGAATTTCTTTCATTCGAAATAATAAAGCTGGTGTATTTAAATGTAAAGTATTGGTATACTTGGTTGCAGACTGGACTCGATAGCCTGTGATGCTGAGCTCCAGGAGAAGTCTGCAGCGGACATGAAGAACATTGCTAACATCCTGAAAACTCGCTGTGAACAGGCCATGAAGGAGTATAAAGCAAAACTAGAAGAGGATCCCAACTTTGAAGGTAATTTGTGGAAACCTATGGCCCTTTGCCTTGGGACAGTTTGTTCGAAGAGTAGCAATGATGAAGAGTAGCAATCCACTTTGCTAAGCAGTGGATGAAAATTAATACTCCAACATTATTAAAATGCTCCACATCTTGGTTGCTTAAGTGACAATCATTGTTGGAATACACCGCTGTCATATAAGTGAAACACCCTTAATCACATAGTAAAACAACGATCAATAGATCAATTAATCAATTTGAAAGTTCTTTGTTTAAACCTATCAAAACAGTGGTATAATTTTGATACAAAATAGTTCTATTGCCTTAGGGCATCTTGTCCATTTTCCAATCAAGACACTTTTAATATTATATATTTTGAAAAATCTAATGTTTGATAGTAAGGTGAGCTTATGAATGACACAAAGCTCTTTTTGTTAGGTTCCTTGTTAGTAACTATGGAATTTGGTTTCCTTCACCCATCAGGCTGGCATGTTGCAAATAACTGAAAGACATGGAAATCAAAGTTAAACCCTGATTAAATAAGTTTTTTTGTATTTATTAAAACCCAATGGTACAGTTGACCAGAACAACTGGAGTTTCCTAGAGTTCATACGGTTCAGTAACATCTGTCTTAAAGCTGTGTGTTCTGAGCGCACTACCTTTATGGAGTACTGAAGGAAAGCCGATTTTCCAATAGAGCAGGTCTGTGGCTGTGGCTTAGTGGTAGTGTGTGCACCTACTAATCCTGCGTTGATTTACCATTCACATGATCGAATCTGCCTGTCGACCCTCATGTATATGCATGAGTCACACCATGTGGCTTCGGCAATCACAGGGGTTGTCTTTTACAAGGTTTCCTCCTGGTTTTCCGCTAAAGTTTCCTCCTGGTGTTCCACTGTTGTTAGCCAAGGAACAGTGTGAAGTGGATAATCTGTCAGCATATAAGTGAAATACCCTTGAGTATGACATTAAACCCCAATTAAACAAACAAATCCAGCAGCAAAACAAGTCACATAGTGGCTTTGTACAACCAAAGCACACCTTTGTCATACATGTGAGATATGTGTTACTTCAGCTATCCGTGGAGCACTATGTTCAGCATGAGTTATATGAGAATCTCTTGTGTTTTTAACTCCTCCTTTATTTATAGGAAAGAAGACTCATCGTGGTCCCACATTTAAGATGTCAAGTGTAACAGTTAATGCAGCCTCAGTGATAAAAGCGGAGGAAGACTTGCAACCATTAGCTGAATATCTGCCAGCTGACAAAAAAGAAAGACAAAAGTAAGTCCTACATTTATAATAGCACCGCTGAAATAAGCGGCTGTTATTATTTTCACTGAATAACCTGTAATAGGCAGGTGAGTGCAGGGTCCTTTGCCTGTGTGCCTCTTGAAATACAGCATAACTAGAAGCACATGTATGGAATAATCCCCAATTAACCAACCATATAATCTTAGTTTTGGTAATTTATGTTCTGCATTTTGATGCAGTCATGACATGCGTTCTGGTGCTGTGGGAGCTCAGGGGCAAGCCGCAACATGCAGTTTGTTTTTGTGTCTTGTAATTTTCTTGTCTTTCCTGCTTGCTGGTTACCTTGATGGTGATTTCCCACACCCATCAGGCCCACAGCTGTGGCCTAGTGTTAGCAAATGCCCTTTAGAAAGCCTACTTTGATGTACTGTTCATGGGATCGAGTCCGTCTGTCGACCCTCAGGTATACGAGTGAGTCTCAAGATGTGGCTCTGGCAATCACAGGGGTGGTTTTTACAAGGTTTTTCACTGTAATAGGGCATGAAACAGTGTTAAGTGGACAATCCATGGCATATAAGTGAAATACCCTTTAGTAGGAAGTTAAAACCCACTCAAACAAACAAATAAACCCACAACCGTCCAGATGGTGCTCTGTCCTAAGAGCGAAATACAATGTTGATGTACAGTGTTAAACCCTTATAAAACAAGCTAAATAGTAACTAACAAACAAACAATTCCCTTAGTTGCTGAGAGGGTTTGGTATGCAAAAAAAAAACCCTGACACTCTTTTTGATCAATAAGGTGGTTGTAGAATTTTGTATCCTCTTTGACTAGCACTTTGACTAGTCTTTTGACAGAAGTGTAATGTTCTGATCATCGTCAAAATGATGTCTTGGTACCAACTTCCATAGCTTACAGCAATATGCTCAGTGAAGATTTTCACTTGGTACAGTACCATTATTAATCCAGACAAATGTACACCGTACTATTACCATGATGATTTCACACCAACCAAACAACAAAGAGGAGTCTGTATTGACAATAACAGTGTTGTAATTTACTCTACTGGTTGTTTCATAAATGCTATGAAGCTTGTGTTTAATAATGTCATTGGAATTGAGTTATTTATTATTTGTGTTTCAGCTTTGAGTTAAAAGTCCATGTAAAGATAGTTCACTGGGATTGCGAATGGAATGAGGTGGAGGATTCCCATTTATTGCGGGGTGTCTACGAGTATGGTACGGGTAACTGGGAGTCCATCAAAATGGACCCTGAATTTAATCTCCATCAAAAGGTAAATCACCTGTAGGGAGCAGGATAAAATCTGGATGTTGCGTTTGTGATAAAGCTATTCTAGAACAAATGTAAAAATGATTCTTTAATATTTTAGACAACATAGTAGCTGTTCTCAGTGATAAGACCTTATTTGACGCTATAATATGGCGACATTTTAATGGAGCAAGTAATTTATTCACACACATATATTGTCATTAAATTATTACTTTTGCTAACAGTAATATACAAAGTAAACATCCTGGTGCTGTCAGGTAAATACTTACATCAAATTGTATTCTTTCTTGTCAGATTTTACCGGATGGGGATCTCAAACCACAAGCCAAGCATTTACAAACTCGAGTCGATTATTTATTAAAAGTATTAAAGAAACATTTGGAATTAGAAAAACAGGGAGTGGTAGGTTTGATTTATTACAATCTTTTTTGTTTTAGCTCCAAGGCCTGATACATTAGAGGGTGGCTGGAGAGAGCTTCCTGGTGCTTTGAAAGCTAAGGTTCAACATCAACCCGATCTCTCTATGATGTCTTTAGTTTACTACCATTGATTGTCCTGTATTTGTCCTGTCTAGTCTTTGTTTGTTGCCATTAGTGTTGGGGTTGGTTTCTTGCACCCATTGTGCTGGCACGCTGTCATGTGAGGGCAATTACCTTAAGTATGGTATTAAACCCCAATCAAACAAAGAAAGCTAAACAGCTTTACACTAAACTGATTAATTGTGGTGTCCTGGTTTTGGATCTAGGGATTGTACTGTGTTTCTTTGTTGTCAGTGACATTGAAGGAGCTTTCATTGACAAATTGAGTTGGCATGATATATCCATCACACATGTCAATGTAGTTGATGAAAAGTAAAAAAGGGGTCAGATTGTACTTCAACAGTCGGCTAAAAAAATGTCACATTCTGGGCAAGGAGAAAAAACTCACAAATTTTCTTGCCACTGCAATGATCTCAATGAATATCAGGTGACGTAAAAGCTCAGTGTCTCTTGACTATTTTTCCGTCACTCTTTGTCGCCTTTGTTCGGTTGGGTCCACATTAGACTACTGGATCGTACAGCTCTGGGGATATAGAAGATCTTTCAGCCCCACCTATAAAAGAGAAGTTCAACAGATATTGTTGAGGGTTTTAAAAAAAATTTTTTCTTCATATTCCATCTAACAGCAATAATGCAAAGTCAAAAAACCCACGAGTTTGACATTGAACATCAGTTACATATATATAAAAAAAATGTATATATCCCAACTCCTTTTGCACTACATGTTTTATTGTAAAGTATTTAAATTTCTTTACTGCAGACGGGACCAAAACCAAAGCAGAAGCGACGGCCACGCAAAATGAAGTCGGCTGCTGAGGTTGATGAAAAAATGCTTGAAGCCTTAGATATAGAATTGAGTTTGAAAGAAGAAACAAATGACAGTTTTCCTGATGTGTCTCACCGAAAAAAAAAGAAAGCTAAGGAAGAAAGCGTGGAAAAAGATGAGAATAAACCTTTAGATGATAAAGAAGAAAAAAAAAAGAAGAAACGAAAAACAAAGGCAGACAAGGATAAAAAGAAGAAAGGAAAAGATGAAGATAAAATAGTAAAGCAGTGTTTGTACTAAGAGAGCTAACAGCAGTTCAACCTAAAATAAATGTATACACTTGCACAAGGCAGGTCTATGAGAATGTTGTGTAAAAAAACCTGGAATGTTTCAACAATTTTTGTCAAGGCCGAATCTGTTTGTGGGCCCAGCTAACAGTTGGTTGGAGCTTCCTCATTGCCTGGTAGTTGTACAAAGCTGAACCTGTATCTAATACTGCTTATTTGCACACCTTTTCATAATACACTAGTGGCTTAGTGGTAGGGAGTGTACTTATTTATCCTACTTCGATGTACTATTCACAGTATCGAGTCAGTATGTCAACCCTCAGGTATATGAGTGATTCACACGTAGCTCTGGCATTCCCAGGGGTAGTTTTTTTTAAGTTTCGTCTTGGTTTTCCCCCATAATTATGCATGGAACAGTGTGAAATGGACAATCCGTCATATAAGTGAAATACTCTTTGAGTACGACGTTAAACCCCAATCAAACAAACAATCATAATACACCAAGCCCTTTGGTTATGTTGAATTTCTATTGGCTGTGACCTGCTGTCATATGAATGTAGATTAGTGAAAATATAAATGAAAAAGAAAAATATGTTAACCCTGTCTAACGCCCCCTCTCCTTAAATGTAAGAAAAATATGTTAACCCTGTCTAACGCCCCCTCTCCTTAAAAGTAAGCAGAGAAATGAGATTTTGCATATTCTCATACTTTTTTTAAAAATTACGGGTTAAACAGAAAAGAACACTGTTCATTACTAAAATTAGCAGATCTAGCCGAAGGCTGTTGACAATTAGTTTGTCTTCTCTGTGCTAACATGTACGCTGTAAAGTATTTATTCAAAATGTTTGCCTTTCAGAATGCTCACCCGAAGGGAAAGGTTGATGGACCTATGCATTTCACAGCCTCCTCTAACCCTATCTCTATTGCTGAGGAGGGTGAAATGGACAATAAATTAAATAAAAAAGTATTTTCTGACGTAAGTGAATTTTCTGTAACAATCATTTTGGTTTAAATCCAGGTGATAACTTACTTAGCCTTTTGTTAAACTTTCTAGTAAATGGGCTAACTTGACACAATTAACCTGTTATTTACTTTTGAATGTTTTTAATTTTCATACATAAATTGAGCTTGAATGAATAGTTACATTAAAAGTTGAGAATCTAAATCTAAATTGCTGGATACTACTGCCCCTGTTCTAGTGTAAAGAAATGCTGCGCCCGGTGAAACGGGCTCTTAAGGAGCTAGATAACCCTGAGGATAAGCTAACAGAGAAAGAACAAGTTGAGCATATGAGACAGTGTCTGTTGAAGATCGGAGACAGGATCACAGAATGTTTAGCCGTCCACAATGATCCCGAGGTTATTAAGGAATGGAGGAGGTGAGAAGCTTTTCAGTTTGCACTTTAGTTTGGCTGATTGTAAACTTAGGGGCAATTTTTAGCACATCTGCCAATTCGTTTAACATAATCATACAGACAAACTTTATAAATGCTGCATGTGGAAAATGTTCATTTTTACTTTCATGCTAGTTATATATAAAGCAGGCCAGAACTTTTTAAATAAAAGGTGACAAAGGAAATCTTTGGTGGTCATTCAGTACAGAAACTAGAACGACTATTTAAGCAAGAAGCTGATATTTGTTGTTTGTTTGTTTCAGCAATTTATGGATTTTTGTGTCCAACTTTACCGAATTTGATGCCAAGAAATTACATAAACTTTACAAACATGCTGTGAGGAAGAGGGATGATAGAGAAGGGAAAAACGAGGTGAGTAATTTGGAAAAGTGCACTTCATTCAATGTGCTCTGAAACCATGTAAGAGTTAAATTGGTGCCCCATTAGCCCCAATCAAGTGTGGTCAGAAGCTTAGCCAGAAATCAGAAGTATGGTGTCCAAAATGGTCATTTTGCTTTACTTTATGAGTAACTGGGTGTCCAGTTTAAACAATTTTTATTATATCCTGCATATATATCCTATTTTCTGGCTCAGGGTGTCAAACTGGGGTAATTTTTCATTTCGAGGTGTCAAAAGGACAGGTTGACTCCCATTTGCCTAAGGCCTTGAGTGTGGTGTGATATTGTAAGACAATATAGCTCTGCTTAACAACATCATGGAGACCAATAAACAGTGGAGAGATTTATATAAGGCCATAAAAAGTTAATGAATAGTTTCTCAGGGCCCGCTGTATCACGTCCGCCCCCGGGACATTTCACGAGGCACTATCATCTTCAGTTTAAAAAAAAAAAAAAGAAGCATTTCTATAGAAAGAAAAAAAAAGCTACCTCTGATATTTTTAAAATAAAATTTAGAAAAAAAGTCTCCGGCCCTCCCCATTTTTTCAAAACGAATTGAGAAACTAGTTTTTTTTGTTTAGCCTAAATCTCTAACCGCCCCGTGAGGGAATTTGTGTCCGTCATCATATAAGTGAAATACCCTTGAGTGCGATGTTAAACACCAATCAAACAAACAAACAATAAATCTCTAACCCATAAATATAATCTTTTACTATAGGTTGTTAACAAATTAAAATATATACATAAAAGATGGATGAATAGTTAAGGTTTTAACTGCAAATGTTTTATGTTCACAGGTTAAGACTCCCTTGAGTCATCAACAGAGCTCTCCTAGATCGGGACAGCAGAATAAAAAATATAAACGTCATCGAGAGGAAAGATTTGACAAACCCAGACACTCTTCATCAAACAAAAAACCCTCCCATAAACATGCTGATACAGATAACCATGATAGGTGAATACTTTTACTCTCTTGCTTCGCATGGTTCATAGTCCCACATCCTGGCTTAGTGATAGCGAGTGCATTTCAATTTACCGTTTGACAGATCGAGACTGCCTGTCGACCATCAGGTATATGAGTGAATCACGTGTTGTGGCTCTGGCAATCACAGGGGTGGTTTTTACAAGGTTTGTTTCCGATTTTCCACCCTAATAAGGCTGTGTTCAGTGTGAAGTGGACAATCTGTCGTCGTGAAAATGAAAACCCTTGGGTACGACAAACACAAATCAAACAAATCACATGGTTCATTAGTTTTTCTATGTTGAACCCACTTCATACCACCTGTTTAACCTATGTGAAGATCTGGGTAGTGTTTATGGGGTTTCCTCTCGGGGTTTTCATAACACATAGGCAACACAAAGCTTACACAAATCAATTCTAGCTTCAAATAAGTGTGAAATTTGCCAGTTTTAGGTTATTGATAACATGTCTTATGTCTGAACTACTGGAGACTGCGGAAAAGGTTGTTCCCATTGGCTAATGGGCATATGTACCTAGCGCAGTTTTACTGTTTGTTTTTCGGAGGAACATTGATTGTGCAAAAAAGCAATACTTCCAATTGATGGTTGTATTTATGTGGCTGAATTTGCTGCAGTACATAGTCATTTCACTGAGTGTCCTCATGTAAACAAGCTGTGCTTATTTCTGTTTTGTCAGAAGTGAAATACCATTAAGCTTGGTATTACCTATGAATCACGCCTTCAATGAGTTCCCACTGTCTCAAATACATGAGCAAATGCTTGCTGTTAACTAATCGATCAAACCCTTCATTGAGTGTTCTCCTGTAAACAAGTTGTACTAATTTTTATATGCCCGATGAAAATCGGTCGTATTATAGTATGATCAGCGTCCGTCCGTCCATCCGGAGCCTACTGATCCGTTTCCAGAGCAGAACTCTAAAACTATAAGGCCAATCTTTATGTA
>JARFOD010033362.1:0-10525 GCA_031763545.1 Mopalia muscosa
GCGCAGTGGCACATGCTGTGACACCCAAACCTTGGCTATGGCTATATGCGGAACAGTTGTTGCAGGCCGCTATCAGGCATATGATTATAAAACTTTAGTTCCGTAGACAACAGAGATATTGTTTTATAGCAACATCTTTGAAACTCATCCTCCTTATTAACTTTCAATGATAAAGAAATTTTTTTTTCTCTCTCTCTCTCTAAAAATTTCCCTAGAGAGTCGTAACTTTCCCGGCAATGACATTCCCGTATTCCCTACTTTTTCGAGACATGGCTGCATTGTTAAAAAAAAAAAAAAAATACGTAAATGTGCATTTATTAAAAAATGAAGCAAATTTGTATTAGAATACAAATTTCATTGATTGTCGGATCAACATAATTTGTCAAAATTGCAAACTTACACGAACACTGCAAAACTTTGGGAAAAACTAAAAAATCGGTCCTACTAAATAACTTTGCATAAACATGGGAGTGCTCCATTCAGTCCATTTACCCGATCACCACAGGCCTGATGGGGGTTTAACGTCGTACTAAAGGGTATTTCACTTATTAGACGACTTATTGTCAACTTCAAATTGTTCCATGTCTTATTATGATGGAAAGCCAAGAGTAAACATCTTAAAAACCACACCTGTGATTAGCCATAATCTTCTGTAAATTGTCCTTGTTAACTCAAAAGCCAGGCTTACAAACAGTCTTAAAACTCTTCCTCTTTAACCTAGCAGGGGCCCTTTCCCAAACTTGTCAAACAAAGTCTAAGTTAAATGTTTGTGTCATAAAACATGAAGAATAAGAGATAAATGTGTGTCCCAACAAAACATTTGTTTCTAATGGTTTTAAAACAGAAAGGTGAAAATTTAATAAAACCGACTCCATTTATTAATTTTATACATTTTGATAAACTGAAATACAAATAATTGGACCAACTACAATGAGTAACTGAATCATGGAGCCCTGACAGACATGACTTTCACCATGGTCAACTCTCTACTGACGGAGCTACAGTAGAGTTCCTATCATATTCTCCTCAACATACGGACTACTGATATATAGAGGATGTTACACAGCGAATTTTAATAACATTAATATTGCTCAAGTGAGTGGTGAAAGAGATAATTCACGAGACGCAAAGCGTGGAAAGGGTGATCCTTTCCACCAGTCACCAAAGCCGTATTATGGTATTCACACTGGACTGTGTAATATTGTTTTTATAATTTTTATTTTACAAAAATTTAAAACCCAGCAAGGTTATTACAGAATGATGTTATTCTAAAGTTGACAGGGAATAAAAGTACATTGTTCGAAATGTCACAACAACTGATGTAGCCTTTGTGGTGTATGGGGAAATGACATGCTTTCATATGTAACCTCACAATAGAAACGGGGGGCTTTGACTCTAAACAATTCAAAATAAATAACAAAAAATGTTATTTAACAGCAGTGTGATATCACTATTATGCTTGAAGTAACTCCTGGTATTTCACTGACGTATCAATAGTAACTATTTTAATTAAAGAGAAAGAAGTTTTGCTTGCCTCAACCAAGAATCAAACTCTGATCTCTAGCTGGCCAGGGCAGCAACTACTGATATATAAATGTTTGTAAATAATCTATTATCAAGTGGAAATTCAAAAAATGGCAATCAAAAAAAGACATCAATTTGAAAACATACGTGTAATTGCAATTTTAACAAAAAAATGAAACTGGGCTTTCTCTCAAGGTCTTGTTATTAAAACTTAACAATAATATATATTGTTTGAGACTCCTGTGTCATGTCCATTGTATTAGATAAATTAAAACCACATTAAAACTCTTGAGCTACTCCTAGTAAACATTTACTACACAAGCTTTCGGTTACATATATTTCTGTTTCCATGGTCACACCATTACACATTGACTAAAATCACATAAAAATAGTTGTATCAATCTGTTGAATTTTAATATTGTATTTACTTAATAAAGGTCCCGGTGTGGGCCAAAAGCTAGTATTGTCAATGTTTACATGGAGAAGCTCAGGTGGTCACGTTATTTATTCAAATAATAGTAATAGTTTATTAATTAAAGTCTTACCTGACTGGTCATCGTCTACAGCCTGGGCACTGATAAGGCCCCCTGTAGAATTCACCGAAGCTGATTCTTCAATCATTGAGGTATTTTTCTTACGGTCCTGTAGGGCATCACTACCTGTAATCACCAGGACAGGTGTGTTTTTACATCCTGCACCTTTATCTGAGTCTTTATTACCTGCTGACTTATTTTCCTCACCACCTGGCAAATCTACAGTGTCAGAAACACTTAATATACTTTCCTCCACGTACAGGTATATTCCTAAAGTCCGTTGCCCACCTTTAGGGCTTTCTGAGAAGACCTCCCTAATAATCTTTTTTACAGTGTAACACGTTTTTTGCCGAGGTGTAACAAGACCTAATTGTTCAAAACCTTCAATTAAAGCAGCATACACATCTGTATTGGGGTCGCTGTCTGCGATCTGTCTTGAAGTATTTCCTATGGGGGCGTTGGTCAGGTTGGGAAAGATTGGCTGTGAATGGGTCACCGTGGAAACAGGCGTCTGGGCGGCAGTAGATGTTGACAGAGCGCGTTTTCCCAAAATCCCACCATCCTCGGTTGATTGAACCTCTCTAGTCTTAGAGGTAATAATGAGGCAATAAATCACCGTGGTTTTGTAGAATGCTAACAAATCCAGGTTTTCTCTCCACATTTCTTTCCCACTGCCGACAATCAATCTGAAATAACAGACCAAGGGCAGAATAAAAACATGACCACTGAGAAATTGTTCATTTTCCTATTGATTGGAGGCAAACTTTCTATCTTCCTAGTAAACAAAGTCAGCTGCTCAAATCAATTGACACATCCTGTCGTGATTAACAGTCTTTGGATCCATCATCTTTGACCCTGCAAACACTCTTACTGCTCAATTAATGGTTTACATAAAAGATTCAGGAAACGTTGTAAATATCATCCTTAAGCTTAATTAATGCTTGACATAATTGATTTGTGAAAACTGGAAGACGAAAAATAAAAGGCTGAGCATTAAGCAGGTCCCCAACTGAAGGCTAATTGCTCATACTCCTGGTCAAATCTCCTCCATAAGTTTAAGAACCGTTTTTTTTTTTTAATTAAATAAAATAGAATGAAAATGTCAAGAATTAACAAACTGTGTCCATCAAAATGAACAAAGGTTAGGTGCCCATCCCAAATTGTCATCTTAAATGACTTAGAGCACAATGAAAAAAAAAACAACAAAATTCAACACACATGAAGAGTTTTCAGCCAGGAATCAATTAATGTATTCAGAGACATTTTGAGACAAGACGCAACAATCACATGACATAATACAAAGACTTCCAAAACCGATTTGTTCACAGTTATCAAATTCAACAAAAGCCTTCTAGTACTGGAAACATACAAACATAGGATTTCTTTAACATCAAGTTGATAAAAAAGGTTCTTATAAAGTGAGATTATATAGTTGGTACTTTATGAGATATCATTCCTATAGGATAAGGTGAATTAAAATAACTATTTACACAACGATGTAGATAAATGAAACCAAAGCATTTACATGTACAACTAAGAGATGGTAAATTGAAATGTGTAGGGCCTACACAAATCCTCCTAATCATTGCAATGATATTTTAAACATTATAATAGTCTACAGAAAGCATTAGAGCTCATTTTACTTATGTTCTATCTGAATGTTGATTGATGATGTTTTATGCCGCCATTAAGGGTATTTCACTTATATGAGGGAGGTGTATCAAACAAAAATGGACACTAACACAACAGAGATGTAAACTATTTTAATAATATTGGAAAGTTAATTTTCCTCCAGTGCTATTAAAGTAAAGACTTGCAGCACTGTGTTTATGTTTCAAAACATATTAATTCAGTATGGATATGACAAAGTTGTGATAACTTGGTTGGTTAAATGTAGTGTTAACTTATTATTGTTGAGTATGCTGTGTCCAATTGACAACACACTGTCACCTGTCTGTTTTAGATTACCTGATATAGTTGGCAACTTTAGGGCGACAGGTATTCATTTCACAGTGTGATTTTCTGATTTTGTTCACGCTGATTTACAGCACATATAAATCTACATGTACAGGTTTAGTCAGATAGAGATTCAATAAGTCACAGGTGTATTGTACAGGAAATCTCGTTAAGACCTTTGAAGTCGTGTTTTACCTATATTGACCTGGAATTAATGTTACAGACTGTTACACACACTAATCAATATACAGAGTAGTAGTGAGTTTGTCAAACATATTGCTATAAAAAACATAACAATATAATAATTATAGTTTTGTTTTACAAAGAAATACTTTATATTGAGGTATTGTTTGTTTCAGGTGACATTCAGCACTTGGTCTTACACCTATATCCATCAATAAAACAAACACTCTTTAATAGTCCAGAAAAGTTTGGACTTATTTCTTAGAATACAATATATTTATGATAGCAATACCTTTATCACTCTTGACAAAAAAGTGTGAGACATGTTTGGTGTGATATAATACAACTATCAAAGACAAGTTTGGTATCAATCATGTACTTTTATGTCAAGACAAGTTTGTTTTGATGTTATGTTAATGTCAAAAACAGGTTTGTTATGATGTTATGTCAATGTCAAAAACAGCTTTGTTATGATGTTATGTTAATGTCAAATACAGCTTTGTTATGATGTTATTTTAATGTCAAATACAGCTTTGTTATGATGTTATGTTAATGTCAAATACAGGTTTGTTATGATGTTCTGGTAATGTCAAATACAGCTTTGTTATGATGTTCTGGTAATGTCAAATACAGCTTTGTTATGATTTTATTTTAATGCCAAAGACAGGTTTATTATGATGTTATGTTAATGTCAAAGACAGGTTTGGTGTGATGTTATTTTAATGTCAAAAACAGCTTTGGTGTGATGTTATGTTTATGTCAAAAACAGGTTTGTTTTGATGGTATTTTAAAGCCAAATACAGGATTGTTATTATGTTATGTTAATGTCAAAGCCAGGTTTGTTTTGATGTTATGTTAATGTCAAAAACAGGTTTGGTATGATGTTATTTTAATGTCAAAAACAGGTTTGTTTTGATGGTATTTTAAAGCCAAATACAGGATTGTTATTATGTTATGTTAATGTCAAATACAAGATTGTTATGATGTTATGTTAATGTCAAAAAACAGGTTCGGTGTGATGTTATGTTAATGTCAAAGGTAGGTTTGGTGTGATGTTATTTTAATGTCAAAAACAGGTTTGGTAGGATGTTATTTTAATGTCAAAAACAGGTTTGTTTTGATGGTATTTTAAAGCCAAATACAGGATTGTTATGATGTTATGTTAATGTCAAATACAGGATTGTTATGATGTTATGTTAATGTCAAAAACAGGTTTGGTATGATGTTATGTTAATGTCAAAGACAGGTTTGGTAGGATGTTATTTTAATGTCAAATACAGGATTGTTATGATGTTATGTTAATGTCAAAGACAGGTTTGTTTTGATGTTATGTTAATGTCAAAAACAGGTTTGTTTTGATGGTATTATAATGTCAAAAACAGGTTTGGTGTGATGTTATGTTAATGTCAAATACAGGTTTGGTGTGATGTTATGTTAATGTCAAAGACAGGTTTGGTGTGATGTTATGTTAATGTCAAAGACAGGTTTGGTGTGATGGTATTTTAATGTCAAAAACAGGTTTGGTGTGATGTTATGTTAATGTCAAAGACAGGTTTGGTGTGATGTTATTTTAATGTCAAAAACAGGTTTGGTGTGATGTTATGTTAATGTCAAAGACAGGTTTGGTGTGATGGTATTTTAATGCCAAATACAGGTTTGGTAGGATGTTATTTTAATGTCAAATACTAGTACAAGTTTGTTCTGATATTATGTTAATGTCAAAGACAAGTTTGGTGTGACGTTCAAATTTCAAAGATACCAATGTTGATGATTTGTTAGTGTTTTGTGGTAAGGATATTGAAGACCGGTTAGGGGATGTGACATTAAGACAACAGTTGGCTTGATGTGATGTTGATGCAAACATCTGTATTGAAACACCATGGGATCTGTAAGCACATGTATATGTAAGTTTGAAATTCCACTTTGTACTAATTTTTAATAAAGTCAGTAGTCTTGTTAGTAGTATGATGCATCCTGAGTTTAACCAGTTTTCTCCAAAATGGAGGATAAACCATTTGCCTGTAACCATTCTAAGGCTCAGAAGAGATATAATTATATGTACTTACCCACCTACATCATATAGACTAGAACTAAACTATAGAGTGGAGGATAGTTAGAGACACACCTGTCTGAAATCAATACTCACATCCTAATGATACACATTTTACCTACGTGCTCCTCTCAACCACTCAATTCTCTAACAGGTAAACAACATTATCGTTTCTAGTCAATATAATAGCATACAAAATGATGACTTCTATTCATTTTGTTTGATATAAATAACCTAAATATTATCTAGTTTTTTCTCAAAATCATCAGTGCTCATATATGGAAGCAGGTGCCAAAAATGTTAATTGATTGGTGTTTGTCGATTTACTCAAGGGTATTTTTCAGGTAAGCATTATTATGGGAGGGTCACGACCCAACAACCTTTACAGGCGACATACCATCAGATTCTGTGGGAATTGAACCCTCAACCAAAGATTTGAGGAGGATGTGTGCACCAGAAGCAAAGAGCTTCTGTCACCTATACAGAGGCCCCTGTAATCTGAGATTAAATAAAACTGAGCTTTTAGGGGCCCCTGTTCTCTCTAGAACTTCACTCATCACCGCAGAGGCCGCTATCATCTATTCTAAGATCTATAGAGGTGCCCCTCTACTATCAAGGGCGTACTTGCACCACTACATAGACCCCTGTATTCTAAGATTGAATAAAACAGAGCTTTGAAGGCCCCCTTTATTCTCTAGAGTGTTCTATTATCACTACAGAGGCCCCAGTTATCTCACTCAATAAAACTGAGCTTTCTAGTGACCCCCTGTACTCTTCAAAGTGATCTCTCGCCACAATAGAGGCCCCTATAATCTAAGATTACACAAGAAAGAGCTTAGCGGACCACATTTTGTAAGCTCAAGTAAATGATGTTTGTTCGATTTGGGTTTAATGCCATAGTTTAGGTTTTCACTCACGCGACTGCCTGTCCGCACAATGTGTGAAGAAAAACACAGGCATCTAAGACAAGACAGGACAAATACAGGACAACACAGGACCTTATACAAAAACATCATCAGCTTCCTGTTGCCCCTTCACTCAGAGCACTAGGGTAACAGGTCCCCCAACACTCCGCCAAGTAAATGACGACTTTCAAGGCAACGAGACCACATTGGCTAAAGTGTATGTGCATGTATTAGTGAACTGAATTTGTGTGTGAAACAAAGTGACCCACACTTGAACATTATAGATGTACTTCAACTTGTTGGGGCTTTCCTTCAGAAATATTGTACATATACATGTATCTAGAATCAAACATTATTTCACCAGCTTATAAATTCAATCATAATTTGACCTTACAAATCCTTTTCAGGCTTCATTTCTGATAAGGCTTGGCCTGGATCTTTACTACAGCCTATAATAACTTACCATATATTTGTAAATCTCTAAAATGTGTCACAGCCGGCTACAGACCTAGGACCAAGCCTGGAAAGCTTTAAGCAGAAACTACAAATGCTGTGTCCCTTCCAACTGCTAAGTGAGGTTATCCCCTCTGGTAAATATGCTTTATTGATCTGAATATTTCACAGACAAACAAAAAAAACACAGTCCATAATTTATCAATCTTCTGATTCAAATTCAATCCATTGTGAAACCATAATGTCACTACATTTATGTTAGGGAGATCACTGAATGCTCTATTTTCAGTATTCCATTGCGAGGTCAAAATTTCAACAACTTTAAATTTCTCTTTTGAGAGTAGCTCAAAGGCATTTTGAAAGCCCATTGATATAAGAGTAGGTTAAAAGTATACGACACACAAACCTAGTTTTACATATATATTGGGTTAACATTTCAGTTCAGAATAAGTACAAAACAGTTTTCTCCTGTTTGCTTCTTTGGTTGGGGTTAATTTGGGTAGTTAATTTGGTATGACATAGAATTGCCCAATCTTATAGACCCAATTGTCGGCTTCTATGGATGCCTCGACTTAAATACAATGGTGAAAGATAGGAAGCCCCTAGGGTACTGGGGTAACATTAAGTGACTCTATGTGGCTCCCTCGTGATGGAGATCCAGTGGGGTGCTCAAACGTGTGGGCAATACATTAAAGGAGGATCAGTAGTCTGTCCCACTAACCACTGAACCACAGGTGTCGCTCCGAGAATGTATGATTGATTGATTGATTGATTGATTGATCAGTGATTTACGCTGTGTCACTTATATGATGGTGGTTTATTCCAACAATAACTGACACTAGCACAACCAAGATGTGAAGCATTTCCATAATGTTGGAAAGATAATTTTCCTCTAGTGCTAAGTAAAGACAGTATTGCTACTCTTCAAACAAACTGCCCTTAGCCAGAGGGCCTCACTTTTAAAAAATTTAAAATAGTATGTTTTTTAATTAATTTAAAAACTATGAAAGATGTTAAGCAATGGCAACTTATAAATAATTCAAAAGCTTGACAAAATAGGAATTCAAAAGATAATCACAGATTAATTGAAAAATATCAAAATAAACAAAAACAAAAATGTATGCCAACAATTTAAAAAGAAAATCCAAAAGTATTCTAAATTTACAAATAATAGAAATTTAAAAAAATAAATATATATATTCAGTTATTTGGATTGTGTGAAATGTCATCAAGAACATTATCAGACAACTTTGTATTGCTTGCCAAGATAATTTTTTTTTAAAAAGTCCCACTATTTTTTAAATGACTGAAAAAGCTAACACCATGAGCTGCTTAAAAAATGGAATGAAATTTATTTCTATTGCAACATCACTTAACCCCATTATATTAATATAATTAAAATAACATGTTTTTTTTTTGCTCACATGTTGTTTTTTTAATGATCAATTGATAGCCATATATTCTAGCTAGAGTACAAGGAAAAAATCCAATCCAATCAAATAAAAAAAACAATACAATTATCCTAACCAATACCGTTATGTTGATATTTTGATTTACTTATGATAGGCAATAATTATTGAAAACTGAATCAATGAAATTTCATTATTTAAACCTAAAAATGCTCAATCTTGTCACTGAACTATCTTACCTATTTTACATGTACATTTTCAAAACGGAAATTAGAAGACATGTTAGCATACACGTATGATTGTACACTTAAATTGTATTGGATATAAACTGAATTGACAGCGGTTATCTCATGCAAGGGATCGGCAGGATACATATCAGCTTTAATACCAACCTCAAACAAATCATTTGTATGATAAATCTGGAGGTAATCTAAGTTGTATGACCAATTCTATGCACATACAGATCAGTAACTAAGGGATGATGTAACATGTTGAGAGAGTCAATGTCGTTTGAAGGTCATTATTATCCACCACTCACTGACAACTAGATTCACCAACTAAATAACAATTAATCATTTGAGAGAATTGATCCTGCTGGCTGGTATAAATGCCATCTCAATACAATTATACCGTTTTCTAATAAAACCCTTGCTGACAAATACAGTAAAACTGAACAAAATAAAGTCTATAACAGATTCAATTTAAAACATTCATAAAGAATTTAACAAACAGTTTATTATGGAATTGTACCAGATGAACTGATAGAACAGTCACAATTTAGGTATATGATTCTGCATAACCAGGCCTGTGTTGTTAGGGAGAATGGACCAAACAGGGTCTTTCCATGGTTATGCAAATTCAATTTAGGAGGACCAATTTATAGGTTTCCCAACTTGATTGTAGTGCGAATTCTTCTAAATTTGCTTTTTGCAACTGATTTTGACCAATTTTGTCAGTCTGATTATCAATGAAGTTTATATTGTAAAACTATATTGTTTTATTTTTCATAAATCCACATTTATGTATACAAAGCAGCGACAAGTGCAAATGTAAGGTTATCTTACCGATTTTAAGAGGTTACATTTGTATGTCAGAAAATTTAACAGCACAGGCCTGGATAACCATTTACCTGTATCACCATCAGGTGTTAATTGACAATGAAATTTCAGTCAAATTGCACCATTTATTGAGTGACAGATCCCTTTTAGACAAAATGCTAGATTTTTCTACTGAATCCTTTAGGTTCTTACCAATTTCAAAATCTCTTATGATATTATTCTCATTCTATCGATATTTCTACAAGGGATATACATGCACAGGTAGTCAAAATCCTACAGTGTGACTCTGTTGAACATTTATTCAGAGTTTGAAGGCTGTAAATTAAATAAACTGTTAACTGACCAATAAATAAAGACTTACCCTCAGTAATTTTGAATATTCTCTTTGATTTCAGCACAGAGTTACTACTTCACTCATTGGATAAAAGCAGAAAGTCCATTTCGTTTGAGATTT
>JARFOD010033373.1:0-10525 GCA_031763545.1 Mopalia muscosa
ATAATACCACTTTGCGTCCTCGCGCCTGACAGTCTGATAAAGATAGGTCTGTCTGACCAGCTATTTTATTTGAAGGATGATTCGTACATTACCCAATGTTAGACGATATAAGAGGGCGTCATCTTGTTTATATTTCGATACCAAAACAGAAAGAATGTTTGGATAAAAAAGCGATAGATGATTGGCAAAGACAAAGGAGCAGAACTCTCCATCGAACCTCTAGGCCATAAAGGATGGGATTTCTATGTATTAGTTTTTGTCCAAAATTGTCCAAGCTGATACATAAAGTGACAGCCATATACGGTAAGATAAGTCCGTTGTCTCATCAACGCAGTATAAACTGTATTGACAGATACCTGGATCTAGATTGAGAATGTGAAATGCTGATAAAAGGTTTTTTGGTGTCAGAGGTGGGATGTACATGTTTGCATCCAATGCTCCAACGGTATATCAGTAACCCCCAGAGAGATTTAACCTTGACCACACTCAAAATATTGTTCTTTAGCATATTGTTTCATGAACATTGTTATTTTTCCTAAAAAAAAAATAAAACTACAGCTAAATGGTCGGTGCAGGATACTAAACTAAACTAAAAATGCTGCATATATCAATACTAGCAATGCCATTAAAAATATATTGCAAACATGCGAATTAAATTATTCCACGCACCTGTCTGTCCACATAGAGAACTTGATATGAATTGGCGAAAGCCGCAGCTGTGTTGACCTCACCGCCTTGAAGAGTTACAAACTCATCTGTTGAAGAAAGTCATCATGAATACAGTTTTAAATATAGTGACCTGTCCTAATCATCATTGAAAAGGTACTATCATATTGATAGAAGCGCGAATATAATGTAACCTCATTTTAAAAATCCAGTTAGTCTGTCAAAGTTCCACTGGAAGCGTCAAGTCTGACGGCTATCCGACCTATGTCCATTTACTCCCGTTTTATATTAAATATAGCCCCCACTCTCTGCGCTCCTTACTCTTGACTCTTTTTTTAATTATCTATACAGTACATCTCGACGGTTGCTATACAAGGACTTTGCCATGCTCCATTATGGTTTTTGGTTCCCTAAGAAGAGGCTAAAAGGGAACTCTCTGAGGAACAAACATATATAGACAACCTCCTGGTGCAACTAATATCACATAAGGTACAGCTGTAAAGCGCCAAGACAATTTACAAATCCCCCAAATTTCGTTCAGTATGGTTAAATACTTCGGCCACTGGTGACCACTATGTTTTGAATGTGTGTGATACTACATAGAACTAGTTGTCCTCCTTTGAAAATTTTTTTATGATGATGTAATGCTGTCTATATAAACACAGGGTTAAACTAATCAGTTTTGAAGAATTGTTCATAAAATATTCCCCCACAAAGTAGAGAATACTAATTTATTTCAAAGAAATGATTTTCTGTCCTGCGATTTCAACCATTTCCTTCAGCGTGCCACCTATAAGGTATATAGTAGTCGAGGCAAATAGTTTAGTCAAAACTTTCCAGCACCTATCAATGTGAAAATGCATACTGAAGCCATGTTTTTCAATTAATTATAAACAACCGTAACAACAACAACCGAAACAAAATAATACACACCACATGACCCAGCCATACTGTTATTTGTTTCTGACAAACTGGTTAATATAAATTATTGTTATGCCCTATGTAAAATTAATTTGTTCTGATTGGTCACCTGGCATTTAACAAAAGACGATGGACAGGTCATGATTTGTGTCGATGCTGTGCAATAATAGAAATGTTACAACTGAAGCGTGGGACATATAGAATTATTATCCTGTCCGGCAAAGTTTCGGTACAGATCCTAACACCGTTATCAAGCGTTTGACAAAGTATGGACTTTGTATGGACAAACATAACAATGGTAACCGTCTACCTTTGGAGTTTCCGTCGTTTACATCGACTTCACCATAAACAAGATGCTCATTATCATCAAACAAAGCAATCCACGGTCTGTAATACCTATCTACTTACTTGTGGCGTCACCATCAAAGTTGCCACACAGTCCTCTCAGATTCGTGTCTTCTAGACGGCGTTCCGCTGTTATGATCACACATTTACCGTCAGTCTTCACTCGTATACCAGAAGAGGATTTAATCTCAGCATAGTCCCCTAATTGACTAACGGTCAGACCTGCGCACAAACAGTTCAGATTGGACACTCATAGAAGAGAGATAAATTTAACAGAAGGATGATCGGATTTAAACGAACATAATATGTTCACAGGAATACGAATATATTCAAACGTGCTGAATACTTAATTACCCACTGGGGAGCTTCACTGATGTTTTGGTCATAAATAAGACTTTTACTTTTTTTGTTTGTTTGTTTGTTTGACATACGATTCATAGTCTTACTCAATGATATTTCACTTGTATGACGACAGATTGTCCATTTCAAACCTTTTCTTGCTTGACTATACGGCGGAAAACCGAGATAACCTCATACAAACCATCCCCGCGTTTACTCATATATCTGATGGTCGACAGACAGACGCGATCCTTTGGACCAAGACTTTAATACTGCATGGAAGCCAAATTAATTTTATAAGAAGATTCTCTTGTGTGTGTGCCACAAGTGCCTACACCCATATGATATATTTATTCCATGTATATGACGAGGCTGCAAGTTATAATCGATGGAGACAAGCATTATGACACAGCAAAATCGGTCCCGAAACTCAAGAACTACAATTGGTTCAATTGGAGGATCGTTTTATTGATTGGTTAACTGGTGGTTTTTGATAAGTTGGTGGTTTGGAGGTGGGTTGGTTGATTGATTGATTCATTGCAGTTTTAAGTTTTGATAAACTATGCGTAAATGTGTTTGTCTACACACAATTTGTTGTCAAGCAGTAAAAGCAACAATTATACAAGTATAAAATGTAAACTATTTTTTGTGTGTTGGACATAAATAGTTCTCCGGTTTTCAAGGCGAAGAAAAAACATCATACGCAAATTATTCAAGTTACCAGACTGTTATTAGTTGTTTCCTCGTTTTCAACTGAAAACCATATAGAAATAATGGGGCTCTTTGTTAATTGTTTGGTGGACTTTTCATGCCATATGCGTTGTTGTGACGTCACTCAAGTAAATCTGTATGAAAATGTTAGTTATCGATTGCATTGATAAAACCATAAAAGGTATACTTTTTCTGTTTTTCTTCTTTTTTCACATTAGGAAAATGTTGAGTATTTTAACTGCTAAAAACATAAAAATCAAAAACAGTGTATATTTTAAATTTTACTTTATTTAAGTGCCTTTCAATTGAAAACGGGGAATCACATAAAAAAATGTTACACCATCTATGTTGACAGGTACTGCGTCTAACTTTAAAATCACAATTATTTTTTTATATTCCGTTTTAAGAGAATTCCATAGGCAAAAGAAAAATCGGATCGAGATAGATTGTCTTACTAAGGGGAGAGAACCACTACGTTTGCACAGTTGGTTTACCTGCTGCTATGTCGGCACCATTCGCGATTGTTTCATATGGAATTTCCACCCCATTCAGCGTAATGTTAAAGCCAGTCATGGTAATATCGTGGATCCCGTTAAACTCCATGCGTAAATGCTGCAAATAATACAAAAAAAGCCGATTGTTCCCCTTTAAATGTGTTTTATGCAGATGTGAAAGTTGATTATATCCATATAGCATTTGTAAGATAAACGTTAATTCATCCTTGCCCGAATATAATTTTTATACAATTAAACACTTATGCAAAGCAATAGCTCCGTATACTACAATATAGTAGCTAATGTTGAGCACAAATTCCATGAAACATAATTCTTTTAATATCAAGCGTCAAGGCCATTGTACGTTTACGTAACGTTTAGGCCTTCTGTGTACACGTAAGATACAATATTTTCGCTATTTAGGGATAACACTTTCTTAGTTTGAAAAGATTCTCGTTCAGAAAATTGTGCAGGTTGAAACCCGTCCGAGAATCGAACCCATGACCCGAATCGCCAGCAGTAAATGCCGGCCACCTAGACCACTCAGCCGATCGGCCTTAAACGTAAGATAACTTTGTAAGCAGCCAGACACCAGCTTTGTTAACAAATCTTTTAGACAGCGGTTTGTTTTTGTATTTGCGCTCTAAGAAAACTATGGCTCTATTGAAACCCTTTAATCAAACTAAGTTGGTATGAGTCTTCCATTTGAAAAGACAGAGTTAAGATATTCCACATGTGAAGATGCCGTGTAGGATTTTGTTTGGTGAATTTTTTTTGTCTATACATGCTGTTACCTGGTGACCCGATTTTAATATTTCATGTGAAAAGATTTCTTTGGGCGTATATTTCAACTCACTTGAGCTCTTGTTGTCGTAATGGTTCCACACAAAACCATGTTGGTCCTATATTGACACACCATCTTTTCTAAAGAACCGTCAAAGGACCAATATTTTATTTAGCTTAACATTTTACCTTTAGGCATGTTGAATAAAAATCACAATGCATTGGGCTTATTTCAATCGAAAATGTATCCAGCTGGTCAGCAAGTGCAAGGTATGTACACTTTCCTTCGAAAAAGTACGCCCTTCCGTCAAGGGTTCGATAGTAGTTTGGACCAAACGTGAGGCAAGAGGCGTACGGAAGAAAATTCGTTTGGTTGATGATGTTAACAAGTTCAGCTGAAATAAAATGTTGGTGATTTACATTTTAATTAATTTAATAGCAAGGTTTGTTTGGTATGGATGACCGTGAACCTGAATTGAAGTTAATTTTGCAAAAAATAGCAACGAACAATTAAGTAATTATACATCTTTATAACCCGAACAACACACCTTTCAATTTGATTTAAGTAATATGACAACGTAACAGCCTTACGTTGTCTAAATTGCATTGAGAGAATTAAAACATATTTTTCTCGTTTTAAAGTTCTTTTAGGCAAGCCAATGCAGACAGGATGTTGATAGTATTTTGTATACATACAATACCTATATATAGTATAAAATGGATACATGTTACCCATGGTCAAGTACGTTTTCATCTTTTGTATAATATATCTAAATGTACGATTTCGTACATTTTCCGTCTCTTTATCAACAGTTTTATTTATACAAAATAGAAAAAGCTGTAATTTGACGGAACATGTTATAACTTTCAGAAATGCTTTTGGACACAGGCTTTCAAGGCACGTTTAAGGCTTTTTAGTTTCCTATGAGTTTTGATCGACCTTACACAAAACTATTACACCGTAGAGAAAAGCTTTACACCATGGAGAAAACATTAACATGGCAAAGAAAACTTTTGTTGGCCAGTAAAGTACAAAAAAATTCCCTTAAATGTCCCTTACAAGCCACCATAAGTACGGGTTGTTGTCAAGAAAGAGGGATATTGCAGCGATCATGCGTTATTTTCTAAAACACATTAAATTATTTATTCTCTTACCCAGTCCGACTTCGATGCAAGGGGTACATGTCTCTGTTCCTGGCAATCCCCAACCTCTGGCTTCCGGTGTTTCCAGACAGCATTTCTCGTACGTCATCAACTGACCGTCCGCCACAGAGGGAGGTTTGGCACCCAGACAAGTACTGGATTTGTAACAGTACATAGCCGTTTCATTGACAGCTGAATGTATACAAGGGAACACATTTTAAGTTTTTGGTCTGCTGTGGTCATTTGTAGTAACGAATAAAGCTAATTGTGTTCCATTTAAAAAAAAGTAGGTTTCAGTTAATAGATAGGCCTATGACGCAAATTAAGATTTTCCCGCCAAAAGTTGCGTCGTAGCAGCACAATGGTTTCTTCCCAATACGCATACGCCATCAAGCGTCTAACCAATCAAGTGCGTTAGAATTTTTCGCATTCTAAATATATTTTTATAGCTTAATTTGATATAAAAAAACAAAACCAACATTTTAATTGTTGGAAACATGCTCTAGAGACATTGGTGGTCAGATGAAAATACATTGTTTAATGCTTGTGGACATTTAAAAAGAAGAAAAAGCAACTATATGTGTAAAGGCGAGATAAACCCGCGCTCGGTGAATGGGTAATAAATCCCTTACTACGATAGGGATAGACCCGCTTAAGGTAAAAAATTAGGATAAAGCTGTTTATTTATATGTCAACTATTGGCAAACAAGAAAACAAGAATTGTCAAAGTGTTCAAAAAGATCGGATAAGGAAATCCCACAATATGGATTTTTTCTGTATTGAGCTAATTTATCCTTTATTGTTACTCAGCAACATCAAGCCGATCTGGTTGTGATGTATTTATATTAGGCCCTGCAATGTTGTTGTATTGTCTTTCCCTGTGTCAACGAAGGTCATTTCATTGACCCACTTGGCTGACACGCCTCATCACGAGTAAAAATAACCGTAAGGACGTCGTTAAACTCAAATCAAACAAACACATATGTACCCGTCTTCGTCATATGACTACTTCATAATGCCTTTATTCTTTCTATTCTAATCCACCGCTAAGTCATATAATTGACAGAATCCTGTCAAAACTATATATAATTTTGGCCTTGGGTGGTTATTAAAAAAGATAACTTAAGCTTGCATTTTTTCATTCAAGTTCAACTTTGTTTTATTTCACTGACAAAAACACAAAGCCTAAAAATGCATATAATTATAAAACGCAACTTCAGCGGAATTAATACCACAAATGGCTTGTTTTATCCTAGAATTATGGAATGAAATCAATGAAAACATTTCTGATGAAATAAGAGAATATAATTATATAGTAACCCAAAGGTAGCCGGTTCGATCCCGATGGAGACCAGCACAGATTTCCCTCTTCATTTATTCAGAATATAGTAGGTTAAACATCAATTGCTATTATATGGTAAAATAGTACAGTACATGGAATTGGTTGGATAAGAATTCGACAAAAGCAGCTGAGAAGCAATTAATCATTGTATTTCCGGTATTGTTTTATTGTTACCCGCCAATTTAATAGTTTGCCTGGCGTGCTCCCTCTTAGCACAGATATCATCAGGGTAAAGTTAACTCCTTCGAATTAACCGCTCTGTGACTTTTGGGGACTTTCAGTAGTAGCTCATGACTCATTGCGCAAGAAATGTGGGATTTCATTCGGTTTGCGCAGTTTGAATGTCAGAATGCCCTGACGACTTATGGGTAAAATATATCTTTGCAAAGCGGCAGAAATATATACGAGTGAGCTTTAACATCGTTTACCCATGATTCCTCACCCATGCAGTTCATGTTTTTTTTAACACTTAACACAAAAAAACTAAAACAATTTATATATCTATAGATATGAACACTATTGTATGTCCTTTTAGGTTGATTTGTTTCCTTTTTATGTTTACTGCCATGGGTGCGGTTTGTTTGAAAATCTTTTATATTTATTTAAATAACCTTGGATGAATGAGTTAAACCACAGCGTAGCTGAAATATCGCTGAATGTGGCGTTAAACACCAATTAATCAATCCATCTATTTCTCGTTACATGCCACCTTTTCAACATTCAGCGCTGGCCCGGTCACATTGATATTGAGACGTTATAGCTGGTTTCATACTTTTACTTGATACACTGCCGGTTGCATACAATACTAGTTGTGACAACTTAAAAGTCGTACTTAAAGTTGATTCGTTACAACAGAATATAAATATAGCAACGCTTTTCAGTTGTTAACAGTTCAGTCGTAAGCTGGCTCAATGCTTCAACTGAATCACAACGTTCCCACTCACCCCCGGCATCATCTTCACACGAAACGCCAACAAAAGGCTCTGGACATTCACAAGTGTATGGCTCCAAACAGACTCCACCATGCATACACATCGGAAAACAAATAGCTGCAAGGTGGAAATCAAAAGTAAGAATGAGCTTTGAATTTATGAAAGGCAAATTTGTTATGGCTGAAATCAAAGGTATAACATTGTTTTTCTGTTTTCCACCAATGTGTCACCAGAGGTTGTCTTTATGGTATTCATAAAGCTCGCGTAAAGTGAAATTACCAGACAATTGCTGATACATTTATGAAGTGTGCTAGAATTAAAATTACCCTACAGTAGGAGGTATAGGCATAGATACAAGCAAAGTTATATCATAGTCGATACATTTTGTTTGTTGCAAATATCAGGTTGATGATATGACTTTAATACCAACTTAATTTAATTAAGGTGCTATTTTTCACACTAATTTTCTTACGTTATATTATCCACAGCCTCAAAATGACAAGGAATAATCCGGAATTTAAGTGGAGTTAATTGTGTGAAGTATTGCCTACCACATAACACGACTTACATACCCTATTGTACATGGCATGAGTTTATGCTGATCAGTTTGAAAATTGACTATTGGTGTGAACATACGTGTATCGCAGATCGGCATAGCCTCCCAGCCGTCACAGCAAACAGCAATGCTGTCTTTCTTAATCCTGAAAAACAGTGTAAATAAATTACATATTAATCGTCCTTAAAAATTTAAAAACATTACGCAGTTCCAATAAATATTTGTACCAATATGTTACAACATGATGCCGAAGAAGTATTGAAATTAAAGCTGTTTTATAGGTCTTCTCCTTAAATACAATGATATGAATCTTTATTCAATTTATCTTCGATCACTGCAAACGGTTAGCACAAATTAAGCTTAAGGATACGCTTTCATCGGTACAATGTTCCATGTATCAAACGTCGTTGATCTTAAGCTGTAAATTTACGTTATTGTCAATGATAATTAGATATGCAAGGTTTCAATTTCTATTCCGTTGCGTTCTCAAACATATCGGTTAATATGCTATTGTTCTCAAGCATATCAATCCTTCTGCTTTTGTTACCAAGCATATGAGCGATTCTGCTTTTGTTACCAAGCATATGAGCGATTCTGCTATTGTTTTCAAGCATATTAGTTATTCTGTTATTTTTCTTAAACATACTGGGTTTTCCGCTATTGTTCGCCAGCTTATTAACTATTCTATTAATGTTCTTAATTATGGCTTTCAAATTTATTTTGAAAGCCATATTGAAATCGTTCGGATTATTATTTTTATTATATTATTATTATTCTTCTCTCTAATTAATTTAAAAACTAAATCAGCTATCAGTCAAATGCTTACTTGATCTAATTAGAAACTAAATTGTCTCGAAAATGGTCCAGAGATAATGCTAAAATCTGACGTCATCTGGCCGCCATTTTGATTTTCTTTCTTTTGAAAATTTGAATAAGGGATTAAAAACCAGTAAATGAATTGCTCTGAAATTGAATAGGCTGATAGGCCATATCCAGCGAGGTTTAGTTTGAAAGATTTATTTCCATCACGTCATTGGTATCATATATATGGTAGGTAAAAAAAAGTCACGTGACCCGTATTTTTGGACTTCCGGTTCATGACATATATCATTAAACGCGAATGTACTTCATGAGTAATAATCCGGTAGCGCTTTTGCCTGAGGTTAATAGATGTGACGTCATTTCCGGTCAAAGTTGTCAAAAGTGACGTTTTCAAGAGCCATTTGAAAGAAAACTTCTTACCACAGTATATTTAAATTTACAAAGAATACAGCCTGTTTATGTACTTTAATGCGCAGTATTCAAACTCACTTTCCTATTTTAATCTTAAGACTTATAATGCATTAAAGTTGAAAAAAGTTCAAAAGTTGAAGTTGTGATTTCAGTCCTATTTTAATGACGTTGCATTATTCATCTTCAAAAATTTCAAGGATTGAATTAGACATATGTCTTGATTTTTGACAATTAAAATGATTGTCATAATTGAACTACAACAAAAAGTAAGAGGCCGCTGAAATAGAAGAGCAGATCGGAAAAACGATAAATAACGGTTACAGTGGAAAAACCCGTCATCACACGGATTTGTAATAAGTATTGTAGTTTTCTTATATGAAGACAGGAAATATTTGAGAAAATGTGCCTTTTGGATAAAAAGTTCAAAAGTTGCAAAATCACATCCGAACAGTATTTTTCATCATGTAAAAAATATACCACAACATTTTTCAACATCTAACAGTTATCCGTTCCAGATAGCGCATATAGCAACCCATTCTTCTCCTAATCCAAAGGTCGACATTTCAATATCCCCTATATAAAATTATTTTTTTGTTTATTTTTTTTCTAATTCTGTTAAAGGGGCAGTATTATAGCGAAATAAAGCTTTTATTTTTTCAGAGAAAGAGCTTAAATTTGAAAGCCATATAAACGTTCATACGGTTATAACCTCTAGTTTATTATTTAATTGATTGATAGGTGACTTATGCCTTGCTCAGAAATATTTCCCTTTTTTGACCGGGGTTTAAGTCAACAGCTATGTACATGTATGCTAACACGGCCATCGAATGAGAAACGTTTTACTTTTGCAGGAAGTTAATGTTTCGCCATTGGTACTAAAGATAGCGTTGGTACAGTACAAACAAGATATACTTAAATCGAGGGCCTCAGCTTTTTTTGTTTTAGTTTCACCTCCCATTGAATCATGATAATGAGGAGAGCAGGAACTAGTTTTCCTGGTAGAAAAGATCCACGAATAATGGCTAATTGTACTTGCTGGTCAAAATTGCTCAAAACTATA
>JARFOD010033395.1:0-10186 GCA_031763545.1 Mopalia muscosa
CTAGCATAGAAAGAGTGAAGAAAAAAAAAAAATTATCAGAGAAAAAAAATCAATTAAATTTGGGTATACACTCCTATTTTTAAACGCAGGAAGTGCAGTGAGAGTTTTAATGAAATTACAGATATCCATACATTGCAGGAATAGAAAGCAGATTAAATTTAATTCGTATCAATATCAATGGATCATGAGAGACAGATCCAATTTGAATTTCTGTTATAACATCAATACTATCAAATGCAGGAATGAAAATGGATACAGATACAATTCTTGCTTAGTTTCATAATATGGATTTGATGCGCACATTTTGAAGTCAAGGTTGCCAAGTTTGACGTTCGCTCAGCTTAGATGGATTAAAATGGTTTCAAGAAGGTTGTCAATAGCAACGTAGATTTCAGTTGTAAGCTGTCATAGAAACAGGATGTAATTCTTCAGTCAACATGACAGATCCGAAAACTGACAAATGTACACCAACACAAGTTCAAATTTTCTGTTGAAATAAAAAAAACAACGTTGCCACAAAAGGAGTAAATTTGGCCTTGTACAAATTGCACTGATGCCATATTGCGAGCCTCGAAAGCAGTTCAGAAAAATTTAAGACATTCATGTTAAGAAATTGTCACTAAGTAGGAACAATACTACCAAAATGAGGAGATGATTTAGTGTTGATCATACCTTTCCGGATGATGTGTAAGGAATCACCAGAATAAGATTATTCAATAAAAATTTTAAATTTTAAAATTGAGTCCGAAGCCTATCATTTATTTATTATCTCAGGTTTATATGGATCTCTAGATGGAGTGGCGAAAATATTTAGTAAAGCCGAGGGATGCAGCTCAAATAATTCGAAGATGGGACAACTAGGCTTCAAATTTGTCAAATTATTTTAATTCAAGCGAACTGCAATTCACAAGAAATGTTTTGACACCAGGGAGGGCAAAGGAGAAGGCCAAGGCAGAGCACGCATAACTACGGAGATTCAGGAGAAAGACTTCCGATTAGGGCCTTATGTAAGAAGCGCTCATCTTGTCCCCTAGAGAGGCAGTGTATCCGACACAGCAGAGACGTTCGTAATACCAGAACATTGCCATGTGGCCTAATGAAGATTGAAGAATGCCCAGTCAATTCAACTCCACCCGATGAAAAAAATGAGAGAAAAATGAGCGGAAGAAACGCTCAAGCTTTAGGATGTACGTCATTTCACTGATACTCAAAAGTCCCGAGAGCTTGCAACCAGGAAACTAATGAAGGAATGAGTGCAAGGCCTCTTGCAATTTGGAAAGTGAGGCAATGAGATAAAAAACTTAGGTAACAAAATAACTCGGATGTGCAGCTAGGAGATCTTTTTTTAAAAGTGCAGGAATTTTTTTCAAACTCTTAATGATAAGAAAAGCACAGCCGATCTTTCTCGACCAAATCTAAGCGACACCAATGAAGGATGGTTATGCATTTGCAGAATATCTCGCTTCATCTTTCAGTTTCCCTCGGGATTTCTTGACACCTGAATATATTCAATTATAACCAACACCTTCTACTTGAAAATTCAGCCTAAATTATCTTTTCTGAAATTCAACCATTTTTCATCGTTTTAAACTCATTGGTTACATCATACCCAAACAATAACCAATTTTTCATGGTGCTTTAAAAAAATAACTTTTTCTTGCCCTTTCTTCTTTAACAGTGAAATAACGAGGCAGGGCTGAAAGTAATGTTGTTGAATATTACAGCCATTCTCCACCCCTGAGTGGACACATCTTAAAGAAAGTTAAAACGACACACAACTTCAATAATTAGATTGTGTTATAAACGATATGGTCAAAATTATCCAAAGAAAAAATTTAATAGAAAATTATAATAGAAAATGACGAAAGCCGTAAATTCTCACAAAAATTGAATTATTTATGACTATATGGGGAAAAATTGTACTGTTTCTAAAACAAAACTTTAAGTCTTGTATTTTTCATTTGACTTTTAAACAAAAGTGTTGTATTGTTAAAGAAGAAGAATTCACTTTACTAATTGTCATTTAATTTTTAAAGTTATGTTTAATTGGTGTTCAGTGTTACCTGTAATTAAGGGTATTTCATTTTCAGTTTTAAAAATTGGTGGAATAGTAAGAAGAAACCTTGTGAAAAACATCCCCTCGATTTTCGAAAATACTTTTTTACATTTCTAAAAATTAATGCCTGAAGGCTGATCATTACAACTGGGAATCAAGATCTGTTCAGAAACTAGTCTCTGAACGGTTAATACAGAGCATGAGAAGATTCACCGGTTTTGATTAATCAACATACCTGTGCTCATGTGATTTCTTTCTTAAAAATGTATTTAAAGAATTGCCAAACACCAGACTGATTGACAGGTGTTCAATTCCGTGATCAGAGGTAATCAACTAGCCTGAACACACCAACAAATTTTATTGAATGTTGTCTTATGTAAATTCTTAAGGCAGACCTGTGTTTCTGGGAAGAATGGAGCCGATGGGGTGCAAACTTATTTTAAGAGAACCAATTTATGGTTTCCTAAATTCTTTGAAGTGCTGGTCTAAATTTGTATTTTGATACCTATTTTGATCAATTTTGTCAATCCAATCATCAGTAAATTTTTTATTCTAAATTAATTTTGCTTTATTTTTCATAAATGCACATTTACGTATTCAATAAAACAGCAACACAGCGGCAAATGTTTGGTTATGTCACAAAATATAAGTTTTGCCAGAAAAGATTAGAGCACAGGCTTTGAAGGGTATTTCACTTGTACGAATATGACATCAATGTACTTCCAAGGAGTTAAAGACAAACAAAAAAAGTTTTTTTCATTTGGAAAACAATGTTCCTCCTTGTAGACTAAAAAGAGTGTGATTAAGTCTGTGTTATACATTTACTGCCCTTTTCTGGAGTACTAAAGATTACCAAGCATTACTAACATTCCCAATACTCCAATATCGTCTTGATCTACTACCCATTGGTGTAGGCTATCAGTATGAAGAGTAAAATATTTCTGATTTGTATTTCTTGTTGTTTTTTGTTATTAAGCCTCTGCTTGTGAAAGGTAAAGCTGTAGGAGTGGAATGACAGTTGTGTTACCCTCTGGCAATCTTTCAGATCATTCCACAGGAAGACGGTGCATCAGGGTTTCCACTAATGGGAAAGGTTATGCAATGACAACACGACAAAATCACCTCAGTGGAGTCAAGGCTGCGCTTCAAGTTCACGCTGCGATTAGGGGAAAGTGTGCTGAATTTTTAAGGAGTGGTTGGGGGGGTGGGGGGGGGGGGGATATGGGGCGCTGTGATGATGGGAAAGTGCGCTAGATGTCCGAGGGAGAGGCGGTAGGCACTGTGATGAGAGGAAAGGCATCGGATGTCAAGGGGCCGGTGATCTTTGAACAGATCTTCAACACTATGATTGTGTTGGGTAGAGGGAGCAGGGGAGGGTCTGGCTTGGGAAGAAGGGACAGAAATCCTCTAGGCCTAACACAAATTCAAACAAAAGCTAGATTAGGAATTTATCTCATTAGGAACAAGTAAATTTTCTTTTAAGAAATGCTTAATTACACACACTGACAAGTGAAAAGACCAATAAACAAGAGCAAATTAAATAGTATGGTTTTACATCACACCATCACTGATTTAAGATTGCCATGTACAGCATGTATAATAATTGGATTTCTTTAAAGGACATACATATGTTTTGTCTCGATTCTCCACACCCCAAAATCAACAAAAAAAATTTGAATTCATTTAGAGCTAGCAGGCCCTGCTAAGCAGTCACATGGTTCAAACCCTGGTTGAGGGAATCAAAATTTCCTTTTCGCTATATTTTAATAACATAACTTCTATAAGTTGGGACACTCTAATTTTGGAACAGACCACAGAAATAACACATAAATTGATGTGGTAAAGCCTATTTCTATGTCCCAACGGCTAGAAATTATAAGGGTTGTAGCTCAGTCAGTAAAGTGTTGGGCCTGTAACCCAAAGGTTCCATTTTTGAATCCCAGTGGAGACAAGCAAATTTTTCTCTCTTCATATGCAATGTTTAATTGTAAAAACATAAATCATAAGTGAGGTGATCACAGAACATTGGCAGTATAAATTATAATTTTGCATAAGTTTCTAATGCTTTTAAATAGGCATACAGACATACTGATAAGTAGATGTATTTCATTAATTAACTTTGAATAAAAATTTATTGTTAAATATAAATCTAGCCACTCTTAAAACTATCAGATGAACATTTTAAATCTTAATGAGGAATTAAATAATCAAAAAAATGAAGAGTTTCATACTTATTAATTTTTATTTTGTTGATATTTTGGCAAAGTTGTGTTGCTTAAAATAAATACTCAGGGACAACACTGTTTTTAACAAATAATTACAATGCAAGAAAAAAAAAAATGGAGGTAAACTCTTCTTCGGCACCATAGGAAAAGGTCAATAGTTTTCGTTTGGTGTAACCAAAGACTTTAAAACGATGAAAAACGGCTGGAATATCCGAAAAGATAATTTAGGCTGAATTTTCAAGTAGAAGGTGTTGGTTATAATTGGATATATTCAGGTGTCGAGAAATCCCGAGGGAAACTGAAAGATGAAGCGGGATATTCTGTAAATGCATAACCATCCTTCATTGGTGGCGCGTAGATCGGGTCAAGAAAGGTCAACTGCCTGTTCCTGCACTTTTACAAATGTTATCCCAGCTATGCATCTGATTATATTTCATTTTCTAACTTTTTTCTAATTGCACAAATTCATGCACTTGTACTTTCATTGGTGCAAGCACTCTGCACTCTGCAAGCTTGAGTATTTCTGTCGCTCGTTTTTTCCACATAAAAATTTGGGCTTCCTGACTGTCGGATACACTGGCTCTCTTGGGGACAAGATGAGCACCAGCGCTTTCTACATAAGGCTTTAATCGGAAATCTTTCAACTGAATCTCTGTAGCTATGCATGCATTACCTAGTTCTTCTCCACTGGTCTTCCTAATGCCAAAACATTTTTATAATTTAAATTAGAGTTACCTTAAATAAAAAATAAGTAAAAAAAATTTAAACCAAGTTCTCCTAGCTCATAAGTTTAAGATCCACAGCCGATGGTTTCATACAGTGGCCTGTCAATCATGCGAGGTGAAATTTCAAATGGATATAAGATAAGCATGATCAACTATCAAAACAAAGTCTAAACTTAGTCCTCAATCAGCCAAATCTATAAATACAATTTGTAAAATTTGTGTTTGCAGAAAGTTTACACTTCACTGAGTCTTTATACAATGACAAATCCTGATGATTTCGTGGATTGATTGGTGTTTTAGGCCTAGCTTATGGGTATTTCATTTACACAACAATGTTGTATTCCAACAATAATTGACACTTGCAAAACCAAGATGTGAAGCGTTTCCATAATGTTGAAAAGTTAAAATTCCTCCATTGCTAAGGGACTCAAAAGACTCAAATCCTGCTGGAGACAAAGCTAAGTTTTCTTTGTATAATAAAAATATATGGTACAACAGTTTTATTAGGTTAGTCTTATTCAGGTGTTTTCTCAGAGTTCGTCTGGAATGGTGTTATCAGCAACACATTGTATTTCGGGTCAGAAGTAATGGTCAAGGCTTATTGCAAAAAAACGTAATTCAAAGAAGCTGTCGTATACAAATTACCAGATAATGTTACATGTACCTGTGTTCTAAAGGACTTCCCGACCTCAGGTAAAAGGCAGTTTGTTCCAATCATAAGCATTGGTGGAAACTTTCTTTTCCAAAGGACACTTCAAATTTAATGCTTAGCTCAATGTGGTAATTGTAAAGTTAAATAAGTTATTGCTTAAGAACGAGATTTAAATTCAAAGGCTCAATTCATTGTTTTTTTTAATCTGTTTTGCTTGTTTGCATGCTTATTATTTAATATCGCACTTAAGATCATTCCACTCATATGGAAGCATACCAACTCAATCTTTAGAGGATTCTGTAGAGTAAATGATGGCATAGCCGGGATTAACACAATGACTTCTTCTCAACAGGCTTCTGACCAATAAAATCCATTACTTTTCTCATTATTTTCCCACTAAATTTATTAAATATCAAAAACAAAAACAACATTTCAGCTGTTGGAAAAATGTTTTTAAAACATGTTTTGTCAACTGATTGATTGATTGATTGGTGTTTTAGGCCATGCTTAAGGGTATTTTACTAATATGTTTGTGGTGTATTCTAACAATAGTTTGAACAAGCCCAACCAAGATGTGAAACATTTCCATAATGTTGGAAAGTTAATTTTCCTCTAGTGCTAATAAGTCAAGACAGCATTGCTACTTTTCAAACAAACTGCCCTTAGCGAGATGGCATTGTGTCAGATCAAAATAAGATTTTATTAATGTTTGTTGGCAATTTTAGGGTATTTATTTTATATTATTTACTTGTACAGGAAGGGGTTGTACTTCCAAAGAGTGAAAATCAACACAACTGTAATATATTAAAAATTGTCGGTTGTAAAATTAATATTCCTCCAAAGCGCACAGAATAAATCTACTGTCCTTAGCCAGAATCCATACTGAAAAGGTTAGTGAGCCTTTGCCAGCTAGGCCATTGCTGTTGACAATGCATGGGGGGTTGAGTGGGGGTAATCAACAGGGTGTAAAATCATCCTGCTGGGGTGGGGAGGGGGAGTGACTCAACAGGAAAGCCTAGATTACAGTTCATCAGAAACAAGATTGGCGTGTGAAGTAACCAGAACTAGGCAGAGGAAATTCAAGTCGGGTAAGCCGCGTCAATCTCCAAAAGAACACCTCTTGCCCAAGGAATATTGGATCATTCAATTAACTATGGCAAATACAAGCTTTGGGCTTGTGTAAGGTAAACCTCTCTCTATGTACTTCGTGCTTGTCCATTTCCCACCAAAATCTCGAAATGAAATAAAAATTGTAATTTTTGAAATCTCTACAGATCACAGCTCTAGTTCAAATTTACTTATACTTTCTGTTTGCATTCCACTAAAATCCAGTTTCAAAATCACACGATTTATTTAATCGGTTGAATATTTTTTTAACATTTTATTATTCATTCGGTTACTCTATATTGAAAAGTTATTTCAATCTTAATTCTATTTATCTGAAACCATTTCGTCTATTGATCAAAATTATACTTATTTAAATTGTTTTTATCAAATTTTGCTAATAGATACAAATTCTATACAAATTCTATTGGTTAATATCATGTAAATCCAAACTCAGTTAATCCAAGTTGTATCGATCGAAATGCTGTTGATCCAAATTATGTTAATCCTAACTATTTATCTCTCTAGTTTCAGAGACATAGAGTCTGGGTTTTTTCTTAAACGTGTCTACATATTGGATGAGAATATTTTAATGGTCAACACTTTTAAAGTGAAATATAGGGGAAATAAAACCGGCATAAGTTGTCATTTTTTTTTTTACATGTTTTAATTTTTACTCATTCTAACCAAAACCTTACCTACATATGGTAGGAGGTTGTGCTTAAAAATTTACTAACAGGGGAATATTTGCCAAGAAAAGCATCAAATGGGCTAGTTAGTTTAGAAAATACATGGAACTGAGAATGCATCTGACATATTACAGATTGCAGATATTATTTGTGTTTTTGTCCCAGATCATTGAGCAGAATGGAATGTCATTGCCATCCCTTATCCTGATCATTAATTCGTGGAGAGTAGCAGGCACGCTCGGGTGTAAGGGGGGTAGATGACAGAACGGCCATCCTTAATTACCGCTTACAGCTTCACGAACAAATTGCATTTCCGTTGTTGCTACCTCAATATTGCCCCAATTATTTATAGCGGGTGCTGTGCTCAACTCACGAGCACAAAAGACTAGGCGGAATTCTGCGAGCCGAACTGCAACATCTGATATTCCCTGTTAATCAATTCAACAGAGATCTGTTCAAACAGTTCCGTAATTAAGTAACAGTATATCAGGCCTGGCTTCAAAACAGGAAGCGCTGTGTGCCCACTTGTCAAAACCCTTCCCAGAATGCACCAAGGCCAAGTAAGGTCACTGCATGTTGAAAATACAAGTTGACACATTTGAAAAAGGAGATGCGAAACAAAAATAAAATTCCACATCATAAACAAATTTTCCTTGAAGTAAAAAAAAAGACTAGTATTATTGTATTGCAGATATAGTATACAATTATGAAGCATTGATTTTCGTGAAATAGGTAGAAAAAAAAAATCTATTAAATAATGTTCAACATAGAATGGTTTGTTTGAATGGGTGTTTTATACCATACACGTACTTAAGGTTATTTCACTCATGTGATGTCTTGCCATCACAAAACACAATCACTATATGCATAAAAGAGGTTATTTCACTCATGTGATGCCTTGCCATCACAAAACACAATCACTACATGCATAAAAGGCAGCACGTACAACAGAAGAACTTTGTGGTCCACTTCGCACCTAGATCACCAGGGCAACAGGAAACTCTCTCCATTTAACAGCAAGCAGCCAAGGGAGAGAAAAAAAATACTATTAGCGGGAAATGAAGAGAAATTACCCTCTATACTTTGATAGGTCAAGGACACGTTAATTCTTCATCGGACACTATATCAAACTGCGTAATCACCCGCTTCATTGCAAGAACTCTACACATTTTACCACAGTGATTGCAATTATTACCAGTGTCATGACAATAACTTAACTTCTCAAAATACTAATTGAATGACAAAAAAAGGGGCCAAAAGCTAAACAAGGGCTTCAGATTCCTGACTGTTAATTCTGTTTAAAGAGCTGGACATTTCCAGAAATTAGGGATACCATAGACAGTATGGTCATCATCAGCGACTAACTGGTATTTTGTCAATAATCAACTTCTACAGGCAAATTAAGGACACAAAAATGTTTCACTGCACCAGATAGCCAAAATGTCACATAATAGATTTAAATTTTACCCACATTGAGAAATGTCTGTCTGTGGAAATCCAAGATATCAAAAAGTAGGATGAGAACTTTCCAAAAGCTGCTTTATACTTTTCTTTTTAAACAGCTAATTCTTTAACGTCAACATGTGAAAAGAACTGTATTGAGTTTCATCAGATTTGACATAATGAAACCAAACAGCAGTCATTCTCCATCAGAATGTGGCAGAGGTCGTGGGTGGCAGCAACCCGACGTGGAGATTGTACAACATATGGTTTATTGATATGTACAATGTGATCTCCACACAGAGCTGTTGTGCCAGTTGTTTAAGAGATTGTTAATCACCTAATAAAATACAGAAATTACATGTTTGTTTGTTTGGTAAATGCAGGTTATTTCATGAGTGAAAGAACCTTAAGTACAACTTACATATTGGTAACTGCCAATGAAGTTTGACTATGTTGAAGACCTATGAAATTGTTTTGGTAGCGATACACACTTAATGACATTTTCACAGGCAATGGCACACTAACAATACGCTGCCTGGATAGAAAAAGTCAATAAAAGTTGTGAATGTTGTTTCTTTCGAAGCAAACAGAAAAAAACCCCACTTGTATATCGTCAACAAATTAACACTCAGAATTCAATAGCTACAAATCAGTAATACTGGGTACCTTCATTAAAAAAAACATTTTGTCATCTTTACTACAACAGAAAATATGTCAAAAGTTTTTTACTTCCTCACTAATTGCGTCATCAATATAAAAAGAAACTGCTCTTAGCTACCTGCATGAGATTATAAAAAATATGTAATTTTAACATTTGACCTTGCCAAGGTCATGTGACATTTCGGTCAAAACACTTTCTCAGAGATAAGTCTTTTGGTGCAGTTTTAACTTGTCTAAATATGCGTAAACAATAAATATGGCAAATAGCAGATCATATGTCTTGTGAAATAAAAAAAATGTTTGCGAACATATTTATCCTTTTTCTATCTTCTAGATCCCATCATTTGTTACATTTATGTTTTTAGCAAATTCCTTTCATGTTTATTGTTTACTCCATGTTTTATATTTTAATTTTTTTTTTATATCTAAAGTATTTACCGTTTTTATTATTTGTCAAAAAAAAAAAAAAAATTTCTTGTAAAAAAAAAAAATTGGGTTTTGTAGATGACTAGTTAAGCAAATATCTGCAACAAACATAGGTTATTACGAAAATGCGAGACAAATATTAAGATAAATATTTATGACAATTATTAATGGCATTAAAGAAACAATGGTTTGGGTATTTAACATAG
>JARFOD010033395.1:10286-23997 GCA_031763545.1 Mopalia muscosa
GAGACAAATATTAAGATAAATATTTATGACAATTATTAATGGCATTAAAGAAACAATGGTTTGGGTATTTAACATAGACTAACTGCACCAGTCGTTCCTTAGTTATGAACCAGTACTGCATAAAGCCAAAAAAAACTATAAAAGAAATATGATATTTTAAAACAATGATGATTATATCTAGTTACATACCATTCATACCTTTCAACAAAACCAGGTAGTGGTGCTATTGGGCCTGATGAAATATGAACCGAGTTAAAATGTTAAGAATTATTAATCGTTATCGCAGTGGATAACATCTCCTCAACCCAAGGTTATCGGTACATTTAATCAAGACATTAGCTGTAGAACAATAGGCAACGGTGATCTAATTAACAGAGATAATGAGTAAAGGGAGGGGGAAGTATCAAATCAGTCATTTATGTTCGTTATGTTTTTTACAGGTAAATTTGTACCTGACAAGGACTAATGCCACAATACCTGTGTCAATCTAAAGGTATGTTTCTGTAACAATAAAATGGAGTCACTCAGGTAAATATAAACTGCAGGTGTTTTCCTCTGAAAAGATTTCTCAACTAGTATCTTAGTTAACTATTACTATGATCCATAATGTCTCAGGTCTTCTGATTTGAGTTGATTGATCTGTGTAAAAGCAGGGGACACAGCACACCTCAGACCAGAAGCCCTTCTTAACCAATCAAAGTTATATCATGACAAACAGATTTTGGTGATGTGACAACCGATTAGAAAAAAAGTGAATTTAACTTTTATAGACTTTTAATCGATTAACCAGATCTTTTTCAGGATATTCTTAATAACACAAGTTCTCTCCCTTTCTATTATTAAGGGGTTTTTTTTTAACAAGGATTGTCGCAAATATTTTCAATAGCAGTATAAATGACACTTTTGCATGTTTTTTTTGAGATAATCCTTTTTTTTGGCTTAGAAAAGATTTTTTAATAATAAATAAGTATACAAGCAAAATACTTTTAAAATCTTTATGACCATGAAAGGATATGTTTGATTGATTATGACTTTACGCCATACTTGAGATTGTTTAACTCAAAGGAGAACATGCAAGCTCAATAGGTGAAGGAAATGACTCAAGTCACCATCACCAAAGAGAAGTCAGGTCATGAAACGCAGCATAGACACCGGAAACGGGGTTGCGTCGCCTTTCGGGCAACATGAAGCTCCTTCAAACTAGTTCTCAAATTCTTTACAAGCTATTCTGTATTTATAAAATATTAATCTGAAAATTTGACAACATTGCTCTTTAACTTCAAAGTCAAGATATGCACTAAGAAAAAAAATATAATGTAACAAAAAACTAACTGAAACTAAAAGTCAAAAGTAAAAAAATATCAAATATTTTAAGAAATTAAGAATTACATTAAAGATTTAAAATTTTCTAGATATGCCTAGTATTTATTGATATTTGGAACTAAACCAATTTCAAAGGTAAGCCTGTGAAAGTCCCCAATCTTAATGGTCAATGTTTTATTTCCAAAAGCAGTTTTCATAGTAAAAAAAAACAACATATAAACAATCATCTAATTTCTGTGATAAAAACAGATATTACTGCATGTATGAGTAGAGGTTCACTGGGAATTATAAGGGTAGATAACTCTGTTCATTATTGATTATCAGAAATCTAGCAGAATAATATGGGTTTAATTGAAGGTAAATAGATGTAATTTGTCCCCTCCCTTGAGAATCCCTACCATCCATAAATCAAGGACAAGTGCACTTTTTTGACATATAATTATTATTGCATCAAATTGGAGTACAAGATTGACACTTAAAAATGACCTACATGTATATAGGCCTCTATTAATCAAGAGAATTTGTGTCAGTGCCTCTCAAAGCGCAAGAATCGGCACCAGTAATTTTGATGAAAAGTCCTGGTTGTTCTACTGTAACCCAAAGGTCCTGGGTTTGAAACCCAGTGGAGGCAAGCTAAAGTTTCTATCTCTGTTAGAGTTTATCTCAGTTTGAATAAGAGGAAATTCTTATGATGCTATTTTATTTTTTTGAGAAATACATACTCATGGCGGTATATGAAGAAAAAAGCCTCCTTTTCTTTGGATAAATTAAAATCCGGGTCATTCTATATTGAACCGCCTTAGATCAGTTCAAAGGTTTAAATAGTCGACTCTACAGGTCTTGTGACGTACGCACCTTTTTTTAATAGAAAGATATTTGATTGGTCAATATTTGTGGAGCTCTTCTGTTTAATGATAAAAATATCTAGACATGGCCGTGTGGATAAAATTGTGGTAGTTTGTGCATTACCCATTGTTTAAGATCCAAGTATAAAATTGATATAGCTCAATTAGAAATTTAGAGAACATAATTGAACACAATAATTGATGCCCGTTTTACCTATATGCATTTTATTACAGCCCGGATTACCGCTTTAAAGTCATTTAACTTATATGTCTGTGTGCAGCTCATCCAATGAAAACAATGACCCTTGACTTATCTCACAATAGTGTGGACAATTACAAAATGGACAACAGAAAAACATTTCGCTTATTTCATAACAGAATTGCGAAATTGCCCCCCAAAAAATGGCCATGAAGCCTAAATATTTTTAAAATAATGGCTCGCCCAAAGTAGTTGACATCGTGTAATAAATCTTTGCTATAAATCTTTGAAATCAGAAGAATCTGGAATGAACTGTAGCATTGAATTTTTCGTTCTGACTGTTATCGTACTGTACTGCGAGTGATATATTTAAATGCGGCAGCGTTATGGATGTCCGAGCACTATCTGTTGCTCACAGGACTATTGAGGCCAGCAGATAGCAGAAGGGAAATAAATAGCTGTATTAATGCAAACAGTGGCTCTCCATGATTACGCAATGCCAAGACTTGTTAAAACCGGAAGCATTCTCCAAAATGAGGTGCAGTTTTGTGGGAACACGAAGCAATTTTCATGGACAGATCAATATTAAACACAGTCTTGTGAAAATAAAATTCTTCAGTGCTCATGCAAGAGTGTTTAAAAGAGGCAAGATACTTAAAAGTCGGCTCCACCATCCTATTGAGATCAACTAAGTCTACTCCCTCATCCAATAAGAGCTTATGGGATAGTATTGCCGAGATTTAAAAGCCATCTTTCTAGAGCTTGAACATGACGGTTAAGGATAAATTCTCACTCTGCCCATGACGAGACGGTGGCACTGCCTGGAGGCGATCAGCTCAGGTGATTCAAGTACGATCGCATTTCTGAAGAACATTTTCTGCATTGCCCAAGGGTCAATGTTCGAGGTCAAGTATCATAGGTCGCCGATAAAGAATCTTGTAATAAGCTAATTTTATCGAAGAAATTCTACCACCTTAAGGCTCAATGGCTCCTTATAGATGGTTGTCATTGAAGGGGATTTTAGGGGCAAGTAATATGGATCATGTCAACACCCTGATTTAACTACCCCCTCCCCCATGTGCCTTACTTTGGGGGAAACCACCACACTCCCCTTCTGCTCAAAAAGTGCCGATCTCTCCCCCTATCAATTACTCCAGCACCCTTATTTTCCGAAATTAAGCTGGCCACCTCCTGCCCTATCGGGATTATCATGCCCTTAGGCATAGAGGTTTAGTCCATTTACTTAATTGTTAACTGGCCACTACATTTTCTCTCTCAACATTTCTGCCTGTACTGGCTTTCAATTGCAATGCTATAAATCATGGATGTGTCCAACATTATGTTAAGGGAGCAATAATAAACTTTTCTCCAATACATCACACACTAAATGGCATATTCTTTCCATATTTTCTCAAATTTGTTGATAACTGACATTTGATTTAATTGTAATTAGAAGTCTTGTAAACATAGTTAAATCTGCAATCAGGGATAGTCTACAAAAAGTCTACAAAATATCACAACATATTTAAAGGAAGGAAAAAATAAAAAGCTTCACATTCCTGCTATTTAATAGATATAACTTTTTCCCTTGCTAGTTTGCAATAAAACTTTATAAATCGAAAATTAAAAATGTTGTTAAAGTTGAAATTAATGTAAGGCATACTTTAAGTATTAGTCGAACGTGGATTGGTCTATAGATTTCTCCATTTGATTTTTAATTAATTTTTCTCTGGTATGAAACTTTAACAAAAACAAAAACTTTAAACATTTTTCCTTCAGAAAATAGGAGCTAAATTTTGTACAGTTTCGTAAACTTGTTGAACATATATGATATGTCAAACATATCTACATCAGGTAAAAAGCCAGGGTACTGGGTGAAAATTTATCATTTTACAAAAAATATCTAGATGCGGATAACTTATTGACATTGAAGAAAGAAAAAAACAAGTTTTTGCCAACAAAATCAGACCCAACTGATAGGCAGCTAAATATAGATTAAGGAAAACAAACCAGAAGCAACTTTATAGCATGTCCGTCAACATGACTTAAAAGTTTGACTGATCGTGAAATCTAGGGTGTTTAATCCCATGTCAGTTTAACTTTGATGCGTGAACGGGTGTAGAATTCAGAAAGGTACCCTGACAGGAGTTGAGCGTGAACATTTCCAGATTTCTCTGTCCAGCTGTCAAAGAGGTCGTAAGTCTAATTTCAACAAATCACTCCTGACAATCTTCATTGGTTCCGGTTATGAACTGTTGTAGCAATAAATGTGCCAGAATTCCTTAGCCTCTGATGAGGATGATAATCTATGGCCCCATACACCACCACGACACCGTATGCCAGGGATCTATTCTCTCAGATCATAACGACAAAAATTCATTGCTAATATTTTTGCTTTCCTTGCTAATCACCCAGAGTGCATGAAGACAAATGCCTGTTTCCGCTCGCGTGGCATGTCAGTACCTTGATCCCTTGTCAATAGCGTTTACCGCAATCGACATTGCCCGTAATTCCATAATTGAAAAGTTACGAGCTTTTATTGAATGGAGTGACTAGAGAGATGGTTGAAGCTACGACCGATTGAAGCGGCAGTCGTCCTTCATCAGTGATATCATTACGTTCCCCAACCCTGAACAATATTTGGCCCACTGCCAGATGTTCTTATAAGTAATGGCTCTAGGATAGATAACTTTAGTTTTAGGACAAACAACTCAAAGCGAATGTTACCAACAGTATGGTATGTCCAGTACACAACTGACAATGATTTAAAAAAATAAAAAAATACATTTGAGAAACATTATTATACTTGAAAAAAACTCAAAATAATGATAAATTATCTATAATACAGTGATAATTTCAAGATCCCCCGAAATTAATTGCACTACAAACCAGTAAGTTTTTGAATTGAAATAAATTGTTTAGGTCTAACAAGAAATGACATGAAATTATTATTGAAGATTTGTCTACCCTCAATAAAAACACAGTTTAAATATGACTACCTCATTCTAAATAAAAAGTTAGCTGTTAAATAAGGATTCAATATATCCATTTATTTGACATCTGACTCAAGGATTATTTTCTTTTTCGAGTGTGCACCCTGCATGTTTAGTTCAAATTCCCAAAAAAGAAACCTTGTTACAAACACATGACCTGGTCAATGATAATCCCGGGTGAATGGAGAGGCAGATTGTAAGTTGTGCAGTACTGTTTTGCGGTACCCACAGGATTACATGCAGGTCAGTCAAAAAAAAGAATTACAGGTTTCTGAATCTTAGCAATTATTTGTGTGGTAAGAAAAGGACTGATCCGAATTTGGAGTCACCGGGCTGAACAGTGGTCTATAATGCAGCAAGCTAAGATTACCCTAGTGGCATTTGGATAGCTAGTATCCATTGCAGCAATCGGGGGAAAATTGCAAAATTATATCGGAAATGTGCGCCTAAAAAAAACATGGGCAAACAATCTCGGCCAAATTAGTTTTTATTGTAAGTCCAGGCCTTAATTCTTCTGATCTTGTTACAGGAGCATTAAGAATCTAGCTTATTCCATGTAAACCCTCAAATTTTTAAATCCCCCAAAAAAACTTTGCCCCAAAAAATTTTGACACTTTTGGGGTCATTTTTTTTTTAAGATAAGTTAGTCAAAATATAGTAAAACAAAGCAAGGTGTGAAGTTTAAGTGTTTGATAAAATTGATTCAATGTAGCAATGGAGATGCTTCAGAGACAAAATTTGTCAGACATTTTGGAATTTTTACGGTGTTTCTACAATGCTAAGTCTGTGGAATCAGCCGGTCAAATCTTAAAGCTAATGTTTTTTTCTAATCAGATCTAAGCTTATTAAACAGTTTAATACCAGGCTTCTGTGTGGTACCATTCTTCTTTTTTAGGTGCTAAAAAAATATAAGTTCAAAATGGTGGACATCTGCATTTTTATAATTCAATAAAGCATCTGAATTGACTATTCCGTGATTAACATCACACTTAAGGGTATTTCACTTAAAGGATTATACTCAAGTATAATCCACACTAATATAATTAAGAATGTTAAGTGTTTTACTCTGGGGGCATAGTTTTGTTCCTTCATTACTAAGTAAAGATTTTAGTCTTGACGACACTATTTAGTTTACTGCCCTTATCTGGAGTGTTGAAGATCATAGATAGGCTCTATTAGCTTACACTGAATTACAATCATTTATTCGCAGAAAAAATGTATAAACATAAATTAATTTGTGCTGTTTAGGAAAGTAAAATCACCAGTTCTTCAGCTATTTAGGTAAAGCATTCTATTGTACTTTCAAAAAACTTACCAAAAAAAAACAAAAAAAGATTTCAGGAAATGTCAATAAACATGTCTATCTATTTTATGTCTTTAAACTATCGTCCCACAAGCCAAACAAAAGAACAAATATCTCTTACTGGATATTTCTGTTTTGAACAAATTTAAGTTATTATTTTAATATATTTCTGCATAAAGGTAGAAATAAAGTAAAGAAATTTTAACTTGAATTACATGTATAGCATTCCATCTAACAAACCCAAGGATTTCTACCCACTTCCACAAAATTTACCAAAAAAAATCCGAAACATTTCATGAAATGTCAATAAACATGTCTACGTATTTTATATCTTTATATTATGCTCCCTACAGGCCAAATGGAATAAGAAATATTTCTTACTGGATACTCTTTTTTTTAAACAAATTTAAGTTATTATTATAATATATTTCTGCATCAACGTAGAAATAAACTAAAGAAATTTTAACTTAATTACACGTAGGTCTTCATTCAACATGAATAGATATCTTTTACCTTAGAAGATAAAAATCTGAGAAAAGATAAAATTTTGGATAAGCTTGGCTGAGATCAAATTTGATAAAAATGTGTTTCTTGAATCCAGTGGATACTGTATCAAACTATACAAGCCTATACAAAGTTTTTTTAAAAAGCAAATAACAAATCATATCGATTTTTTTAAAATTCTGATATTATTTTCTGCTAATGGGTAATATTTCAAAAATAAAGTTTTTTTGGATAAAACTGTATACATGTACAGTATATGTATATACATGAAGGTTGATCTTCTATTCATAAATACTTTGATAAAATGTCTCCTTGTTGTTTGAGCTTGTTTTATAATCTAAAATAAAAATTCTCTGTTTGAAAGTCAAAAGGTTTACTACGAAACTAAAAATAAATCTTCACAACAATTTTGAAGAAAAAAGAATTTAAAATAAGTCATTTCATCTCAGATCCTTAACATATGAATTTGGAATACACAATCATGATGTAACTGTTATGTTAAATACACGTACCTCACAAAAAAAAAACAGAGTTTATTTTGTTTCAATAAACATATTAAATTCATAATGGAATAAAAGAACCATTAAGTCTGGAATATATCAATATATTTAAGTCTACAAAAGAAATGTTGTTGTAAATTGTTTTAAAAGAAGTAAGCACTGTTGGGGTAAATTTAAACAAGGCTAGGAATAGGGGTTAGAAAGTGAAGCAAAAATGGGGAAACTGCGAAAGTATTGCAGAGGCTGGAGAAAAGAAAAAACAATGTTGGGGTCATAAAGAGTTTGTTGGTTTTAATTAGTTTATAAAATAAACACTTAGAATTTGTTTCTTTCTAACCAAATACTATAGATTAAATACAAATATGTTCAAGATAGAAATAAAGTTGTTTTATTACAGAGTATATTTTGGATTTATGAAAGAAAAAAAAAGGAATGGCTAAAATTAAAAGGCTACATGTACATGAATCTTGGGAAGGGGTGAGGAAAAATAAAAACATAAGAAAAAGTTAAGCGGCTACATATTCTTGCAGAATTTCTAGCTACTTGTACATTTTGGCGTCCATGTAAAAAAAATTGGGTGGAAAAGAGAAATAATATGGCAATTTTAATGGCATAGACAACATGGTAAAAAACACACAAGAATAAAGCTGAAAATAAGCAGATAAGTATTTTGGCAATTTGTCCTACCTGTTGACCACTTTCCACCATTCCCACATGTTTCCTGAATTACCTGGAAGTGCAATTTTGATTTTAACGGTGGTTCAAATCAAAAATTAAATCAGGAAAATCTAATTGAGTACCAGTCACAAATTTTATTGACCAATCAGATGAGTCAATTATAACCGCTGCTTCCTGAGTTCTACAAGTTCCTAATTTTACTTATATCACACAGGGCTAAACGAACATAAATTATCTGTCCTTTTATATCATAATTGGAAATTTTCAAATTTCATTTAGTTTCACCAAATTGAAATAAATAAACATTTCATAAATTTCTTAAAGTTGATCACTGATACATTAATCACTCTTGTTCAATCAATCCAAAGTTGTTACATGTACATCCAAAATGTCATTACTGTCAAATAATTTATTCAATTCCAGCTGGAAGTATAAATAACTTGAAGACTAAAATTAAATCCAATTCAACCACACACAGAAATCTTCAATGTAAATCTCAACACAGAAAGCAGTATGAAAGAATTAGCTTAACATTTGTTGATGTTGTTAGGGTTTGAATACGGTGGTGTTACTGAAGTGGTTAACTGTCCAATTAACAATAAGTTAACATCACCTGTCCCAGGTAAGACACTGTGTTAAGGTAGGAGACTCTGTTATTAGCGACAATAACCAGTCAAGTGCTTATACAGTCAGTCACTGATGACAAATATTACCACTGTTTGACTCCGTGCTTATCAGTTCATGCAGTCCTTTAAAATCCAAGCATTGTCTCGAACAGTGTACTTAGTACCAGGTGGCTGGCTAAATTTGTAAAATCATAGAATCAAGTTTTGATAGCTTCTTCAGACACTTTCAGGATTCACTACATATGAAATCCAGTCAAAATAAACAGTTAAGATAATCACATATTTTGGTCACAAGTCTCCTTTTATGATCTAGAAATCTTTGCTTAGTCATAAATTTAAAAAAAAATGCCAACTTTAAGTCAAATAATATTCCTCTGTCTAAATGTTCTTGAAGCAAATACAATAGTCTACACAGGTTTTCTGTGTTACTCCGAGCTGTTCTCTTGTTCCACACATAAAAAACCACTCTCTCCTGAACACAAGGATATATAAGGGAAGCACTCCACTAATATGTGATCTGTCAATTTGTTAGCAGGGTTCATTCTGTCCACAAAGAAAAAAAAAAGACAAAACAGATTTGATCAGATCAAATCAGAGGGAGCACCGGTCAACTAGATTCTAATTTAGAACAGATAGATCTCAAATTTAGCCACTGGTTGGCCTGCTAGCTTGAGGAATGACAATGGAGCGAATCGGCCATACAAGTTTAACGGACTGGCCTAACGTAAGGTAGCTATTATGATTTCTACAGTTATCCTAACTTAGAAAAAAAAGTGAAAGAAAGTGGGAAGATCGATCAGTACAGGGAGTAGGGATTGAAGCAAGTCATGCGTGACGGAGGTGATTTTTGGGCCAAAAACAGCATATCATTGATCGTGTTTCACACGCGGCTGACGAAAATACACCGCACTATATCAGCGTCAACCGAGTCCAAGGACATTAGACATTTCATGATAGTTTTATATGCACTTAATATAGCAGAATGAATAAGTACACCTCAACATACATTACACTAAATGTTCTATCAAACAGAAAGATTTCTGGAGTTTAATCATTTTCACAAAAGTGTATCTTCAAAATAGTCACTATATGTACCTATTGTACATTTTTTAAAATCGTTTTTTTTTTTAATTTTATTTTCGGTTTCTTTACTGTAATAATTACAGGATTTATTGTAACTTATTGGCCCTATTTATTAGATTTCTCTTTATGCTATTCTCTATTGTTAAGACAGGCTTAGCTTATTCACTAGAATTTATACTCATTAGAGTCTATTTCCTTTTCTAGCTCTTTCTAGATATGCATTATTTTAACAAGATTGTAACAATGAAAATGTCCGTATTTTGGACATATGTACACGTAGTATATGGGAACAAGGATATTCAAACAGAAAAATTTATGTTACTAAATTCTAACATGCTGTCCATTTTTTTCAGTATAGATTTGGAAGATTTTGCTATACTGTAGTTGGGAGGGTTTAATAGTTTTAAAGGATGCGGGTGTGAGAGTATGGTTAGATGGATGGATGGATGAATATTGACAAAATCTGGAAAGTGGGGCTGATGAGTACATAATAGGGACATTTGAGTGGAATACAGTGACAAAGAGTGGGATAGTAGGGCCAATGGGTGGATAATGGTGTCAAAGAGTGAATGATGGGGCCGATGAGTGGAAGGTGGAGCTGATGAGTGGATGGTAGAGCCAGGGTGGATTATGGGGCCAATAGTTTATAACGGGGACAAAGAGTGAATGAAAGGGGGGCCAAAGAGTGAATGATGGGGCCAAATAGTGGATAGTAGACTCAATGAGTTAATAAAGGGGCCAAAGAATGGTCGACGAAGCCAAAGAGTGGGAGAGTTGGGTCAAATAGTGAATGCTGCATGCTGGTGCCAAAAAGTGGATGACTGGGCTTAGGGTGACGCTTCTGCAAAATTGAAAGATCAATGAATAAACCACAAAATAGATCATTATTTTTGAAATAAAGATTATTTCTTATAAATCTTACTTGTTAAATCTTAACCAATGTCCCTATGGCAGTTTGAGTAAGAAAACAGGTTTTACCCTGTGTTTTACATAGATCTTATTATTGACTGAATCGTATTTCATTTTGGACATTTTTTCTCCAAATTTATGATATGCATTAATATGTTTTGTTTGAATTATCTATTGGCTCGTAGTAACAAAGCTTTTATTTTCATTTAAACCAATCTTGACGATATAACTTTTTAAAGAAACTCAATTAATGAATTATTTTCTGCATAACAATATCAAAGAAAATTTGACAAAAAATTTTAAAAATAAAATTATTTCATGAACGTATTGACCGTTTGTTTAGTTTTTGGGTTATGTAAATTAAATGATCTCCCTTACCCTCCCCCTTTCCCGATTTTAAATGTTAGTCTTTTCAAGACCTCTTCCGCATTCATTCTTTCCCTTTGAAGTGTATCTAAGTTAATGAAAGACTTGTTAATCAGAAGACACTTTTGACATTGTGATTTGCATAAAGAAAACCACATGCGACAATTCTTAAATATCTTCCATTAATTTCTAAAATTAGCAACTTAGTTACATGTACACATTTGTATTCATAAAACTTAAGTTTGTTTCTTTCAAGTTTAATTGAACAGCGACTTCTACCATTTTGTAAATTTTTTTTTTTTTTTGTATGCTGTATATTTTCATTCATATTTCATGAATTTTACAAACGTTATTTAGTAAATATTTATTGTTCAAAGTGACAGGCACACTTTTCAAATCTTTATATTTAATTTTCTTTCTTACTTTTTTAATTTTTTTGTAAAGTTGAAGATGCAATTTCTGTAAGAAAAACCTTTTTAAAAAATTGCTGCTTTAAAGCCAATTTTGAATCAAACAGTTTAAAGTTAAATATATTATTGAATATCAGAGTTTGTAAAACTTTCTAAATTAAAAAGACATAGACTACTATACAATCATTCCAGTATTGAAATTGCCAACATTTTTCAGAAAACTTTTAATTAACTTTTAAAGTAGGAATTATAATGACATGACATTTAAATTTGACAGACATGATCTATATATAAACCCAAATACAAAATTAAATCTCCCCTTTTAAAATATGCAGATGATTCTAACAAGATTAAAGGCTTTGGGCAAAGATTTTTCCACGATGTCTGCATTTTAACGGGACATAACTTGGGGCTTGGTAGCTAGCCAATCAACCATGACCAAAATTTTCTTTATTCACAGATCGTGATTCGCTACCGCATATCATTAGTGCTGTTATCAAACGATTGACTTTGGTCCCACTATGACAGCTACGACCTTTATCCATATATACTTCAAGGTCATTTTAAGGTCATATGTTCGGTCAAGCATGTCCAGCCACACTTCAATGACCACATCTTGAACCATCCTTTATCTGCCCACTTTCTTGAAACCTACAGTAAATTATTTAATAATTATATCTTTTTCTAAAATTACTACGGAAATATAACACCACAAACATATTGTTTTTTGTTTGTTTGATTTGGTTTTATTTTGTACCTTAGATTATTTCACTTATTTGACGGTGTGGGGGTCTATTAGGTGAAGGAAATGATGCACTCTTGACACCACAGGCAACATACAAAGACAAGACAGGACAGTCACAGGAGGCTAAACAAAAAACATCCTTAACTGATCTGCTTTGTGTTCATCCTTAGTCAGGATAACATCAGGATTTGTGTGTTTGATTGGGGTTTAACGTTGTACTCAAGGGTATTTCACTTATGTGACGGATTGTCTACACTACACATAGCCTTATTACGGTGGAAAACCGAGAGGAAACCTCCTAAAAACCACTCTTGCAATTGCCGGAGCCACAACATGTGACTCGCTCATATACCTGATGGTGAAAACAAACTCGATCCTGTCAAAGGTGAATCGAAGCAGGTTCAGTTTAGGAAGTGCACTCGCTACCACTAAGCCACGGTCGCAGGCCTGATAATAAACAGAAACCTTTCACTCATCCACTATAAACTTTTTACTTCTGGGCCTCTTATTGAGGCCTCCTATTATCAGTGAACTTTATAAGATTCTTGATGTCTACAAAAAACAAGCCACAGATATAAACCTTACATCTCAAAGATAATTTTATTATACCATAACTACCTACCTTAGAAGAAATTTATGTGCAAGAAAATTGTTTTCTATGATTTTTTGTTGTTGAAATTATGTGCATTTTGTGTTACAACATAGCATAGCTTGAACATAAAATATGTGTACAAAATACTCCAGAATGGCAGGTCTAATATAAGATAAAATTAACAGAATGCTTAAATTTTTTTTTAAAATTCATCCTTCTACATACCATCCATTTTCCAAGATTATTTTCTGCGTGATATATTTTTAAATATTTATATTAAGATAGTGTTTTAATTACACACCAAAATCTTAATTACACACCAAAATCTGAATTAATTGATTAACATTTTATGCCATGCTCACTTTCAGTTACATGACAAACAGTTATGGCATGAGCACAACCATAGACTGTCAAACCAAAATAAAAAGTATGTCGATATACATTAATTTGTGTTCCAGTTTAAAAAAAATATCAAAGCATAATAAATGAATTGTGTAATAAAGAAAAAAAAACATGCTTACAAAAAAACTTCACTTTATAATGGGTCAATATTTTGCTTGAATGAGAGCGAATATGTCAATACATTTTAGGTTATCATATCAAATGAATTTATCAGTTTTTCTGAACTATAATAT
>JARFOD010033396.1:0-10524 GCA_031763545.1 Mopalia muscosa
CCCAGGTTAAAAATCGTGGATTGGCCCTCTGTTGCCGTAAACCGATAACGTTATTTCGCGAAGGGACGTCACTCTGTTGTCGTAATGTGATAACTGGAAACCCCCATATTGTATTGTTGTTTTTTATATTTAATTTGGCGATAAAATTCGAATTGAAATGGTTAAAAGTCTACCACATTTGATTGGCCAGATGCTTGATGACGTATATGAGGAAGAAGTCACTGTACAAACCCCATCAGTAGTGACGTATTGTGTCTGGTACAAAGCAGTTCTCACATATCCCTTCAACCTGATGGAACATGTGAGAACTGCCTTGTACCAGACACAATAAGTCACTACTTATTATGGTTCAGTAGTATTTCATGCAATTGCAAATCACATTTTGCAAACTGAAAAAACGTACTAGACTCTCACTATTTGAATAGCAATACAAACAAATTAATGACCTAGCAATTGACCTAACTTTATAGTGCGAATAGCCCAGTGCGGCTGTATGCACCAGCAAACACAAACAAACAAACCCTATATGGCTACGTCACAACTCTTGGGGGAAAGTATAAATTAGCCTGATATCTATTAATTGAAACATAATTGTTGTTATGATTGAGCACAATTAGCTTTATTCATTACCACAAATGACCACAACAGGCCAAAAACTTAACAGGTGTTCCCTTTTATTTCGTGATGTAGTGGTACATCAAATAATCTTAGCCAAAAAAGACACTTCACACACATTTGGATGTCGATAAGTTGAACATACAAGAAATGCGGTTTTAAATAATGATTAAATTCCATTTTGTACCCATTAAGGACGGTGTGCCATAGAAACCATGTTCATAATGTAACCAGTTCCACCGAAATGCTACGGAAATGTAAGAGAGATGAAAGCATGTCAATAGCGCGTATGCCCTCCGTGAGCGTTCATAACTGCGACGCAACGTCTCCTCGTGGATTGAATGATGCGTCTGAGCACAGCTTCGAGGGTCCGTCGCCATAATTGAATCGACATGGCACCATGTTCCTGCAAATTCTGTGGAGGGTTCCTTCCTTGACGGAGTCTTCTGCCCAACACATCCCATACATGTTCTATGAAATTAAGGTCGGAAGACCTTCAGGGCCACTCCATGACATTGATGCCAGTATTCCTAAGCAAATCCGCGTTAAATTGGCCGTATAATGTCTGGCATTATCTTGTTGGAATGTCAGACCTGGGCCATGAGCTGCCATCAATGGCACAAGCTCTTGAATGAGCACTTGATCTGCACCAGTTAGGTTTCCTTGAACGACCATGAGTCGGGAACTGGCAGGACCATTAAAGGCACCCCAAACACTGGGTGTTCCGTTCACCGCGTCTCCTCCAAACTCTAACTTCCCATCAGCGAAGTGCAAAGTGAATCAGGTAGTTTTTGGGCAGAACAGTATGAGTGAGGGAAGGTTTATGCTCTGAGCTCATAGCTAAAGGGGTAATCGCGTAATTCACATTTTGTTACTACTGTCATTTTTACCCTGGGATCCTGTAAACTGTTGTAACGCATTGGGCTGCTCTATTATATGGGTAGAAGGTCTGGGGCTTTGTATGCGACACTGCTTTTACATAACGTGCATGGTTTCTATCGTCAAGAAATAACTCATTGTACAAATATCTTTCTAAACCGCACAAATATCTTTTTAAACCTCATTTTAGAACTGTATAAAACCTGTTTTGTTATTATCTTCCTTCTTGTGTATAAAGAATCATGGAATCCACAGAAGACCATTACTACATCGGGCAACACAATACATGTACATTAAAGCCCATGTTATAAACCACCATTACCAAATAGGGCTTTTAAACCAGGGATTCATCTGAACAGCATTCCTTGATATCATATGATAAAGCGGAAAAACAGAGCCACATCGACAAAACCTTCCGATGTGCTCCTTTGGGGGAGCAATGAACCTGATAAGTTATTAGGGCCATATTGTGACCAGTTTCACATCACACTAGCTAAATTCGATGCTGAAAGAGTTCCTAAACAAAAAAAAGAATGTTCAACAGCACAAAGACACACGAAGTCTTCTGACAAACATATTCAAATTAGGTGGTGAATCTGTATTCGAAGATGGATGGAACCACTTATCATCAGCATCCAATAAATGAGGATTGGCCGGACCAGCCCACCCTTTCTGTCGATAATAATCAGGTTGGATTAACACCTGGTCCAATTTCTTCCACCAAATCTACCAAATGTAACCAGCACATCTTAAAGAAATAAAAGACCATAGAGCCTAGACGAACATGAACGGCGAGCTATGGAGGAAACCATGCTGCTGTCCATAAAAAACCCCTGATGTCCGACCAGTATTGTGTAAACAAAAAATTCAAAGAAGAATTTGAAAAACTTCGGCTGTCGCTTCTTGTGAAGAGTGAAATAAGGTGGCACAATAAATCAGAAAGTGCTCACAAACTGTACGTCTCAACCAGTGGTTTTGTTTCCTTCATGTCCTGCTTGGATGTGGATTACTAACATGTGTTGGCATCGTGCCGCTCGGTAGGGCTCATGCTAACCATGAATGTCGGCGTGATTTTTCGGCGGTACTGGAATGTGTTAAAGCCAAGTGTTCTCTACATACCCCGAGTGGACACCCGGTTGCTGGAATACCAGATGATTTTCGGTCCTGGATGTAATTAATGGATCAACCCATCCGCCAGTAAACAAAAACCGGAGTTTAAAGAAATGTGGAAAGGGCGCCGAAGAGCCACTGTTCATCTGCGCCTGGAAAACCTCAAAGCCAAAGAACAGCAACTGGAAGTAAAGGTTGCCAGGGAAACAACTGGACGACAGAATGTACTGGGCAAAGACGAGAGCACTGGCGGCCACCGTCAGCGATGTTGACTAACGAATAAAGAGACACTCTGATCCAAAAATCAATGTTTCATCACTAAAAGCGCAACTCATATACTACAAGACAGGTTTTTGTCCTCTGGGAATTGACAAAGTACTGTTTAACTATACTCAACTTGCATCCAATCTCAAACAGATACTTTGAAATAAAAATACGAAGAGTATCTGTGTGTAACTCAATCAACATCAAATCAGTCTGCAATTTCTGATCCCTTGATCAGAAAACGGAAAATGCAGGAGGAGAAGTCGGTATTATGTAATTATCAGAGCATGTCCGAGGAACATCCATCAACTATGATCAAGAAGGGGAAGGAGAAGAAGTCATTTCCAGCCGACATAGTTGGTCAAAGAATTAGACATCGGTGGTCTGTTGGGAACACCAAACGATGGTAGCAAACGGAGGCAGAGTGATGCGTCTCAGTTCCGTGGGAGAAATACCAACAGAAACCGATGATGACGAGGATAATGCTGCCACCAACTTTGCATACCAGTTATAGGAGGTTGCCTATGACAATGAAGAAATGTGTCGCTCACGTCTGGAGAAGGACTGGTACAGAGGCAATGTATAAATCGATAAAACCTTGTAACAGTAAACGTTTTAATGTTTGCGTTGTTCCCTTGCCAGACTTTGATTGCAAACCCTTCACCCAACCCAACCACAGGTAACTTGGTCATCGCACTGCTGCACATTGACCCATTGGGACATTTGGGGTACTATTCTCACCCTTGTATTGCAGCGGCACCAACAACACGCCGCGGACACGCGCATTATTTTCCACTGCACAGCATGTTTCTACATGTGTTTTTGTCATATCGGTATGATGTAGGCTACCTGGTCACATGGAATTCTATTAGCGGGGATATCAGCTTTTACGGGAAACGGACATTGAGGGTGATTTCCACTAACCATTGCGTCACCATATCGGCTAAATACCCCTGTACATTGTGGTAAACGCCAACCAATCAAACAAACAAAATAAAACTCAACAAAAATGTCAATGGTACTTAGTACGACCGACAAGCTGAGTAGCCATTGATTTTGTCCAAGTTGTCACTTAAAAGCCGAAGGATCTTAAAATTATTACTTGGTGGATGTTTCTGTAAATAGTTGGAAGATGGATACATAATTTGATGTGGTTGTATTGTTATACTTGGGCGTCATCTATAAGAGCTTGTTGGTGGCTTGTAGCGGGTTGATTGGAGGAAACTTTCTTGGTTCCAGATTGGCATAGTGGTAATGGTTATATTCTGACAATTCAGTTTTAACTGTCAACTGTACCGGAGATCGATATGAGTGACAGTTGTGAATTCAACGACAACGGGACTACGTTTTAAATTACTGCAGCAAGACCGATCGTTTTCTTCACTTGACTACGATTAAGAATGAATGATTGAAGCATAAAGTTACCTAGTCTTGTGTTAAAATGAGTTACCAACGCTCAGTTTCAACGAAAATCTTAATAGTTGAGCTGAGTCCATCTGACATTTCGCCAACGGATGACTGCCATTTTGGTTTAATGCTGTAATCTCCAAATCATCAGCAGATTGATGCAACGAATACTATGACAGCATTGCCAGAAATAATATACATTGGAAATCAAGCTAATATTTATATATCAAAAACTTTCCATGAGAAGAAACGTTTATTCTGATAAATATTTAGCGATTCATCGAATGACGTTTTATAAAGAGTATCCATTCAAGAATCACGGCCTAGTTAACCTTTTCGCTGATTGGTTGACATCTTCCGCTACAGGGCACTGGCGTCGCGTTCTACGAGTACTATAAAATCTCTAGCAGACGCTGACTTCGGGGCTCGTTCTCAGTCTCCCAGCGAAACAAGTCCCCTTTCTTTCAGCCCCAGTGTTCAACGGAATAAACTTAAGACGATGGAATAACAAAGAAATCGAAAGGAAAAACCTCAAAGGATCCACAGTACTCCACTTTTACAGTGTGGAAAAGATTACTACAAGTCTACACATCACCCCACAATTCATGTTGGGTATACCAGAACACCACATTTAATGTTGGGTATGCGCCACATTTTATGTTGGGTCTAACCCATGATTTTTATTGGGAGCACCCAACGATTTTTATTGGTCACAGCATCACCCCACATATGTTAGGCACAGGAATACAGTACAAGAATAATGGAGTACAGTCATTAGAAGAGCCTACACTGAGAAGTGAGACTACAGTTGTCAGTTCGTTCTGACATAAAGAAAGGGCTTGGTTAACACATCGTAACCCTGTAAACTTAGTGCCAGTTCTAATACCCATGCTTTTGTGGACAGACGGTTGAACACAACACTAAAAATACATTTATGATCTAACTTTAAGCATTGTCTGCTGATAAACCTCTGGGTGATCACACTGTACAAGCTGACCTGTAAATCAGAATACCTGGGGAAAAACATAAACAGTTGCCAGTACGTTTTGACATATAGAAAGGGCTTATAGTTGACACATCATAACCCTGTAAACCAGTGCCAGATCTATACCCAGGCATATGTAGCCAGACGGTTGATCACAACACTAAAGTACATTTATGATCAAACATAAAGCATTGTCTATGGATGAACCTCTGGATGGCAATTATATATGTTGTAAAAGAGTAAACAGGACTCAAGCATTGTTTGAAACAGATTTATTTGATGAGCTGAAGTGGAAACAAAACTTACATCAGAAGGACTGAGGAATATTTTGCAGATAAAGGGAGATAATCATAATGCACTCCTTTGGAATAAATTTGAGAAAGATTGTAAAAAGATAATAACTATGTTGAATTGGAACATTACAAAGTAGTGTTCTTTATATTAGTATTTTAGGAAATACTAATCCGGCTAGAACCCGGTGGTGTCAGATCTGATTTAATTGTATATGGTAATTTAAATTTCACAGTATACAAAGCAAAAGATATATTATTGAAGAAGTTTAGATAGCCATCCTGACTGATGGACTGACTGTTACATAAAAAAGATATTGCAGCATAGGTTGACCGTAACAATATATATATATATACTTATAATTGGTGATATGTGGGGAATAGACACTCCACACGCTTTCTGGGGGGTAGCTTTTCTCTTAAAAATACAATGTTGAATTTTGAGGTTTCAGCATAAGTTTGCATTCACTCTCGAAATATTCCCATTAAATCACACATATATATAAGGCCCAGGCGGCATAATGCGGTTTATTGTATTCTGACCTATTTCCATATGCTGGATTTCTAGTACCCCATACACCAATGCTCGTTGGAGCTCCAGTCTTTCCGCCCTTCGACTCCCAGGAAATAGTTAGACTTTATTTAAATGTCATTTCAACTTGCAGCACAGAACTTTCTCTCAATCTTGTTTACACATTGATTTCGAACACTGCTTTCCGTCTTTAGTTTTTCGTTATCGTTTAAACGTTATCGTTTAAAGGCTTATTCCATTGGCCGGTGAATTGAGAATCAAATTCAATACGGTACTAGATAATGTTGCCCTTAGTCAACCCGGAAAACACTTCGAATGTTTATAATGTGCCATTATTAATACATGTACACCAATGACTTGACACAAGTGATTCTTAACAGTTTGTACACAAGTGTCTTTAACGCCCTGTATGCCACAGCTTTAGATGTCAAGCTGAATATACATACCCATATTCTGAGAGGTCATGATTGATATTGATATTGTTTAAACACGCATATTACTCCCTGGTCTTCGTGAACGGAAGGCGTTACTCGTCGCTTTTAAAGCTTTCATTCATCTTCACTGTTTAAGTCAAAATTAAATATTTATCTGCCCTGATGTCCACCGTGCCTCTTGATAGCTTTACCCCCCCCCCCCCCCCCCCCCCCCCCCCCCCCCCCAACCATACTGTCAGTTTTTTTATTGTTTAATTTATTTAATGATTAGTATATAATAAATGATACAAGCTAGTATGTTACTGTAGAAATAACCACATGATTATATCTACATGATCAACAAATATTCGATTTTCTATCTTGCAGTTTATAACCCGCATCAAACAGTGATAAAACAAGGCCTCCATCGATTTATTCCCCCCAACTCATGCTGACAGAAGTATTTTGTATTCAAGCGTTATGGTGTACATTATTCATATCAACTGATACAAAACATAATTATTTGCAAATTATTACTATTTTATGGAAACGAAATAAGTATTCCAAGCGATTATATATTGCTATTGGACTGTATTTATTAACCTTTTAATATAATAATATATTGAATCACCATTATAAGAAAAATATACATTGGGTTTTTTTTAAACGTTGGTGTAGTTTTTTCTCTTTCTTTGATTAATTATGAATGTAATGTTTTGATATATATCTATGGAAATAACTTGTATTTCTTTTGGGGAGACCATAAAGTGGCCATTTAAGCTGTGGAAAATTTTCTGAATCGATCCGTTTCTGATAGATTACACTACAGCCCTGGGTTATTTTGTTGAATTTAACCCTTAAAATTATTATTAAACTACTTGATAACATGCCAAGGGCATGTCGTTCATGTAATGCGAAACCACGAACAATATTTCTGTATCCATGGAATTTATACTAGGCCAATCGTCTTAGTTCTGTCAATTTACCGTTCACAGGACTGGGTCTGTCTGTCGGCCATCAGGTATATGAGGGAGTCACAAGATGTGGCGCGGGCAATCGCGGGGTGATTTTGACGAGGTTTCTTCCCGTTTTTCCACCGTATTAAGGCAAGGAACAGTGAAGTGGATAATCCGTCGTCGTTCAAGCGAAAAACCGTTGATTACGACCTTAAACCTGAATCAAACAATCTTAATTATGCCCTAACAACCTGGCTAAATGTTGACAACAACCATTTCTCTGATGTACATCGTTAATCTCGCCATGGCGCAAATCGAACAAAGCAGTACGCCAATGCAACGGTGTATGGAATACAAATATGACCCTTTATCGAATATTGTTTGAGGGCTGAACTTAACCAAGGATAAATACATAGTAATACGATCTAAACAACCAAAGAAAGGTGTACTATTATAGTTTAACTTTGCATCTTTGTTAGCAATACTGCAACACCGTATACATTTCATCTGCCTATTCCCACCTTAGACATTCAAGTAAAAAAGGAAAATATAAAGCCCAAAGGTCCTGCCTATTACTTTGTAGCAAACGAAAATGCGAACTCGAGAATTGTTTTTTTAGACTTATAGCATTTGCAAGTAATAAATCCAACCAGGACATAATTGAAAATACCCGTAACTTTCTTCCTCTTTTAATGGCTCCTGAAGAGAAAATCCATCACGAAGAATACGAGTTGTTAGTTGACGTTTCCAATTGTTCATTTTAAAATCAATTATGGCTTTCCTGGATAAAGAAATGATGGAGTGATGTAGAATGGTGGTATTATGTCCAGTGCTTTGTGGGCCATTCCATTTTACATAAATCGCAGTCTGAATGATTTATTTGTCTGGCGTTAATTAATGAAACGATCGTTTTCAAGCCGTTCCTATAAATATGAAGACGTTCCCTGTTCTGGCTGTTGAACAAGGATGGATTAAATGTTCAACAGCCAGCAAAAGGAACGTATACAATATAGGAAGTACCAACGCAATCTTGTCACCGGAACTATAAATATGAACTCTTTGACATTTACTCTCTCCATCAGGTTGCTTCTCGGTCATTTAACATCATCCAAAATGCATCATTCCCTTTATACTAACTGTTCATTATTAAATATTATCTCCTTATTTCAAATCTAACATTTTTTACTGCCGTATGAGGAAGCATGACAACTAGTTCTAGTGATTTCTAAAATATTTTCATGTTTTGCATAAATCACAAATTCAATCAACGCTTCGTCTGACAATGATTAAAATTCAGAATGAAGAATTGGATCGAAATTAGGCCAATATGAAGTGGGAGGGAGGTTAAAAAAAGCCCAGGACAATTGTGGCAGGGTTCCAGCCCCGAAATCTAAGGGTCCTAGATTATAAATGTTCTGTAACATAAAAGTCCAAAACAAAACGTATCAAGATTAGTTCATACCCCGAAAGTGATTTTAATGTCATTGATAATTACATCTGTCATTGTGTTGAAATTCATTGAAGCTCTGAGAGCTAAGGGAGAACAGGAAGCCGATCTGTTTGTGGTGTCTGTAATGCGTCCTGTTGTTGTCGTCCTGTATTTGTCCCGTCCTGTCTTTGTTTGTTGCCAGTGTTGTCGATGGTGGTTTCCTTCACCCATTGGGTTGTCAAGTCCCAATATAAGCGAAATCCCCTTTAGCACGACGTTAAACCCCAATCAAACAAACACACATTTGAGGCTCAATCTAGAATGTATCTCATTATTTTATTTCTTTAATGATATAGGTTAAAGATATGGCGTTGTGACAACTAGACGACATGTCCATCAATTTCATTTGGGTTGATCAGTCAGAGTCTACGCAGGAGAATCACTTTACATCTCTGATAGGAGAATGACACAACTTAGCTTAATTAACAGAATCGATTGTAGAATTTGGGACGTTTGGCTAATTTACATTATTGAATATTGCAGAGTTAAGAACCAATGGATAGTTTACATAATTGGATTTTTGGAGGTTAGGACATTTAGTTAATTTACATAACTGAACATTGCAGAAGTTAAGGCTATTTGGATAGTTAACATAGCTTGACAGTGTACTTAGGAAGTAAGTCCGATTACAGCATTAGACGTTTCACAGACTAGAACATTGCTTAGTTTACATAGTTGGCTTGTTCAGAGGTAAACATATTTGGTTGGAAAACTGTATTGAACATTTTCAACATAACATTGGAACATTTGGATTGTTTTCTGCATAATTTTGGACAGTATTGGATATTGCAAAGCTTAAAAAATTTTGTCAGTTTACACAATTGTTTCCCTGACACAACTGTTCTGTCGTCTGTTGCGATGTAGAGGCATACTTACTCGTTGAGTTCAGCTGTCAAATTTTGTCATTAAGACATTTTTGAAAACAGTATATTTAAAACAACAAAGGGCGGAATTTCTTTAAAAAGCGAGGTGAAATACAAACTGCCAGATAACCGTTTGAGTGCAGGCTTCGCAGCAAGTGGTTAGTAAACAGTGTAACAATACAGTAACCTAAATATATCACAAAATGGAGAGTAACTAAAGAAAAAGTAAACGCGAGTGATGATCGGAAAGTAGTGTATATTACGATAGCTCGCAATGCGTGGGTGTTAAAATCGAAAGAACAATCACAGAGCTATACTTGCTGATGCAATCACTCCATTACACGGGTAATTTGGGATTTTCTTACGATATTGCACAATTTTAATGTCAAACACAGCACTATTAAATATATTGACCAAAATCCATTAAACTTAAATTGTGATATCACGTTGGCGTTTCGTTGACTGAAAGCAGTTATCCATGAAAATGATTCTGCCTATTTATAGTCTGAAAAGGCGCGGACAAAGTGGATGTCAAACAACATCGATGCATTTACTTATCTAATGGTAGTGCAGTCTATTGTTCCTTTCTAATATTACATGTCAATGATAAATATAGAGCGTATAAATGTTCGGCCTGAATTTATGGTGACGTCTCGTTTCGCCTACTTCTTTTGTTTCGAATTAGAAATGACAAGTAGGCGAAACGAGACTGGACAAGGTG
>JARFOD010033407.1:0-10524 GCA_031763545.1 Mopalia muscosa
TCCATCCATCCATCCATCCATCCATCCATCCATCCATCCATCCATCCATCCATCCATCCATCCATCCATCAATCAATCAATCAGCCAATTAAACAATCAACAAATCAATTTATCAATCAATCAATCAACCAACCAATCAACCAACTGACTGATATCCCAAATGATCAGAGAAACTGTTGTTGTTGTTGCTGTACTGTTTCACAACAAAAGTGGCCACAGAAGAAAACATCACTAAATTAACAGGTGTCGTGAATTTATTCGTAGACAATAGGCAACAACAAAATAAAGCCCATTGTCTCATCGCATCAATCTGTATTTGCAACACAATTCTGCTTATATTGTGAGTATACATTTAGGAAGAAAATAAAATATTTATATTTTGATAATATTGATCCTGAGTGTAACGATATATAGTTATATTATTGTGGAAGACATAAAACGTGGTAACTTAATCATTCCCTCCCTCTATCTTAAATGAGCCATTGAGAGGTAAAAGGAGCTAGTTGTTGAACTCCGCGACACTGTTCTCTATCTCGGCCCGCAGCTTCCCTCGGCCAGGCACTGGAACATCACACCTGTATACCGAACATTGTACTCCCTTACCGCCGGCTCAGCTAATCTCTCGTAAATACAATCTGAGGCTTTATATTTAGTTCGCTAATAATCGGTAACACAAAACGGTTACACAATAACAATGACTAGCAGCTGCCTCGTCTTATTCCGCCCGATATTACTACAAACTATGGAAGACGAACTGTGCTATTTTTCAGCTTAGAAATGTACGGAGGCCCAGGACTGCCATGTAGAAAATCACAGACATAATAATTTCCTGATATATTTATAGCGGCGAGTTAAAAAAAACTGTGCGGGCCTCCACAAGAAGCAAACCAGTTTAGTTTTTGCTATCAGGGCCTACACTTTACAGAATCTGAGGTAGATAAGAGTCACGATATCAAATCGTGTCAATCTTTGTGTACAGTAAATCTGCATAAAAATCCAGGAGTTGTCAGTTAACTGTTTGAAGCGAATGTTTAGTTGCCGTCTGTGTACATTGAATGTTTAAAAAATATTTCAAGAAAAATCAAGAAACGGAATCCTAATATAGAACATAAAATATAGCAAGAAAACAATCACTATTATTATACTTTATAAAAAAGTTAAATCCTTTATCATTAGATGTTATTCACTATACTTTATTCATCATGAAAGTCGGCAATTATTATCTGAAGAAATAAATTCGTCTGACCCCGATTTAACGAGTTCTGTATATATATATAAAACTGTCCTGCAGCCTTAAAGTGAGATGCATAGGGAGTCACCGCTAGAAGGCGTCATCAACATATAAAACTACAATACACGTTTTGAATCCTATTCAATTTCCCTGATACACGGAATACATAAAAAACAACTAAATAAATAAAACATAAAACAAATGTTTAAGCAAATATGGATCTGAAATGAATATACACGATAAAGGCTTTAATGCCGTGGTATAAATATAGGCATCTACTATCTTGAAATGCTCAGGGATTGTTCCCATTCACTACTGTTTTCATTAAAGTTTTTTTTATGTTTTGTTTTTTGTCAGATGTATTCATAAACCTTTATACGTTATCTGTCGAAACATAATCGAAAATGTAACATTTGTTTAAGCTTTGTAAGATAAGTACTGATATCAGACGGAACTCCATATGTTTATGAATGGGCAACTTTCTGTGGATTCACTTGAGAAAATTGAGACAAGCCGTTTATCGTTGGTTTGTTTGACAGTTTGTCAGTAAGTCTGTCGTTAAAATTAAACCTTTTGTCCGGATTCGTGAATGACACTATAAGTTCGCTGCGTCGCGTGACGGTCATTACGCGGTAATTTGTTCGCGATTTGCACCGCGCGGTTTACTGATGGCTTAACGCGCGCGTCGTTCGCCGTGTATAATTACTGCCCTGGCACGAACATACAGAAACTGATTATTATCCCGGCTGATACGTAGATAACCGATGATACACGGCCTGACTTTCTGACTTCTTGACAAATTGCAGAGAAGACATTTGATATAATTTCGCTCCTTGTCATGTTAGATTGATTTTATTTTTAAAGCTTTTTAATTCATCCCTTTCGAGTTACTGTTCCAAAAGAAGAGAATCTCTCGAACAATGAGTTATTAAAGAAGAAAAAAAAAAAAAAAAAATACAGCATCAAACACAATTTGTTTCCATTAAAATGAAATGTTGTTCGTAGTCCGATGAATCAAGATTTTTCCGCGGGAAATGAAGCATTTAAACGTATTGCGGAACTATGCAACATCGTTCCTGTAAATATCCACATAAAATGTTGTTGATAGTCGGGTTGCGATTTCGGTGGATATTCATTGCATAAGTTTTCGGAGGTAGGCCTACCATCAGATAGCCCCAACAGGCCATCATATGTGAATATGTTTAATGATGCCCCGATGGCATGAACAGTCTACCATATATGTTAATACGCTAATTGATACTCGGAGTATATTACATCATAAGTTCATACGCTAAGTTACATATATTGCGTAAGTGTTCTGCAAAAACTCGATCTGCTTTTTGTTCTATCTAGTGACATGTTACATAGTCGAAAACTAGTATTTTACAAATAAATTCCTATGATCTCGATTTTAACGAAGTTTTTGCAAATCTGTAACAAAGTCATTAACAGTTACGTTGGGATTATTAAACATTGGTTATGTGCACGACTTGTGTTTTAAAAATAACACAAATTTAATATCAACAGGTCTCCTTATTTCGCTGCTTATTTCACAAAAGCTTTGAATTCACGATGCAGATTGACTGTACGCTCAGTAATCAAAGCGAAATGTAAATCCTTTCTTCATAGCCGCTGATGTGAGAGGGGACGTTTCACGAGGATTGACAGAAAATGGTTTACTTTTAAACACCCCATTGATCCGCGGCCGTGGCTTAGTGATTAGAGTGTCTGTCAACTAATCCTACCTCGACGTATCGTTCACGGGTTCGATTCCGACTCTCGGTTACTAGGTACCGTATATGAGTGTCACACGAGGTAGGTAGGTAAGAAATTTTCTCCCGATTTGTATTGTATTTAAACAAGGAATATCGTAGAGTGGAGTGAAGTCATTCCAGGCTTTAGTCAGGACTTTTCATGCGTCCAATGTATCCCTAAAGAGACAATAATAATACAGACGAAATGCTGATACATTAGTGCTATAAAATATGTGATACATTAGTGCTATAAAATATCTGATACGATAGGATATAAGATATCTGATACAATAGTGATATAAAATATTTGATACATTAGTGATATAAAATATCTGATACAATAGGATATAAGATATCTGATACAAGAGTGCTATAAAATATGTGAAACATTAGTGATATAAAATATCTGATACGATAGGATATAAGATATCTGATACAATAGTGATATAAAATATTTGATATATTAGTGATATAAAATATCTGATATATTAGTGATATAAAATAACTGATATATTAGTGATATAAAATATCTGATATATAAGTGATATAAAATATCTGATATATTAGTGATATAAAATATCTGATATATTAGTGATATAAAATATCTGATATATTAGTGATATAAAATATCTGATACATTAGTGATATAAAATATCTGATACATTAGTGATATAAAATATCGGATATATTAGTGATATAAAATATCTGGTACATATTAAGGGATATAAAATATCTAATACATTAGTGATATAAAAAATCTGATACATTAGTGATATAAAATATCTGATACATTAGTGATATACAATATTTGATACATTAGTGATATAAAATATCTGATACATTAGTGATATTAAATATATGATACATTAGTAATATAAAATATCTGATACAATAGTTTAAGCGATATAATAATGTAATGAAAGTTCTAGGATTTTAACACAGAAAATTAACTGAAACATTACAAAAGAAACAGTATCTAGAGAATAATTTTTAAAAACATTTTGGAAGAAAATTTTGCAGGCTGAAACCCCTCCAGGATCGAACTCACGGTCCTCCGAGTTAGTCACCAAATCGCCAGCAGTAAACGCCGGGCACTAAGCTACAGCGTGGGGTCGTAGGTTCGATTCTCTGACGGGTTTCAACCGGCAAAATTTTTCTTAACTAGAATTTGTTTAAACAAAGAAAGTGTTGGGTTTTTTTTAGCGTATACTTGATATACTCTCCATTATCCTATTACTGTGCATGTTGTCTTATATGTCCTTGGCAATCTCCGCCAATCGCAGGGTGGTTTTGACGAAGTTTCCTCCCGGTTTTCCATCGTAATTAGACAAGGAGCAGAGTACAGTGGACAATCCGTCGTCATATAAGTGAAATATCCTTGGGTACACGTTAAACACCGATAAAACAAAACAAAAAAACAAACAAATATTTTAGTTTTTAACAAGACTACTTTTTTTGTTTTAATTTTTGTGGTTTTGTGGATTCGAAAACCTTATCAGTTTCTTTAGATAGAATTACTGACAGATAGAGTTACTGACCTTTTCGATAGGATGGCTATTGAAATTTTACACCTTCAAGATTGATTTTATAAATATTATATTGCGTTAAGTTATGAGCAAAACAAAACAATAAAGGTTGATTAATGAACACATAGCTAATCTCTTTTTGCTTTGTACATAACACTTCTTGTCGGTAAAATTGATATTTGTTGTCTCTTCTGCTCACCCTACAACGCTGTAACAAAGCGACGTCGACACTAATTTGCTAACGGATTAAATTCTGTATGAAATCGGCAGTCTTACAATCGGAATTTTCTGAAAGTTCTGCTCACAATCTCTCGGGCGTTAAGAGATCCTGGCATTTATGACTTGCAATTTTCCAAATCAACTGATCCAAATAGACCGCATTTTAAGGTTTACGGATGCAAATAGAAATACCGAAAAAAAAAAAATAATAATAAAATACACGTTTTTAGGAAATGTGTATCGATTTACACAGCAAATGTTGAGTTATATATAATGCAGAGAGAACGAAAATTGCTTGCCTCCTCTGACATTCGAATGATGGGATCAGGCTGACAGGGTCACCGCAGGAATATTAATATATATTAATTAAATGAAGATAGAAAAATATATTGTGACATTGTAGGCCGATGTCAACATTTAACATCAAAGACTACCAAAAGAGCCTTGAAAGGTTTACCGATGAGTAAAGCCACAAAGACAACATGATTTTGATATGTCCGAAATGTTGGCAGTAGTCTGAAGACAAGTCAAGAAGATGTAGTCCGAGTGGCCCTGACGTTTTGTTTTTGACAAGGCCTGACGGCGAAAACGTTACTTTTTGCCAGTCAGGGAATAACTAAAAAACTATCGTCTGAGCCCCTCGGACTAAAGAAGATGTAGCTTCGGCAATCGCAGGGGTGGATTTACTTTACGAGATCTCCTCGCGCTTCTCCATCTATGTAGACTTAACTAAGTTTGTCAGTGAGAACGAACTGGTCAATCAGACGTCATATTTGTGAAACACCTATAGGCCTAAGAACAAAGTAGCAGCTCTCTCAAACAAACAGTAAATCTTACAATTAAATTCATCGAAACAGTAAGCTCCTAGCCGCAATACTCATACGAATCATGGAGTATAAATTCAAATGATCTGCATGACGTCATGTTACCAAGGATTGATCGCGCGACAACACCTTCTCCCTCTCTCTCTCTCTCTCTCTCTCTCTCTCTCTCTCCTTATCTGATGTTGTTTTCAGTCACTGTGGAACGGGACTTGTCGTTAATCTATATTATTGAAAAGCTGCCATATTTCCTGTATATTGTATGTGAGAATAAAGAACAAATTATATTCCCTGTGTAAATGATCGGGGTATGTCGGACCAGTCCGTAACGGTTGACGGCGAAGCATTAATGTGTGTATAAAGAATACAAAAAACAACCATTGCACATGCGTAGTGTAGAGAGCAAGTGATTCAAAAACAAATCTATCTAGGCATATGGAAAAAAAAGAATTATGTAAAACCTTTTTGTTTATATAAGTCATTCATTAGATCGATAGAACCTTAATCATCACGCCAATGACCGCGCATATTACCACTATTGTTTGTGGTTGTTTTCGTTAATTTTAATTGTCAAATTGATTCTTTGAAATGATATCGTTTCCAAGTATTGTTAGAATATGGCCCGTGGGTGGGTGAACAATGTTCAGTACGGTAAATCATCAAAATTAAAAGAAGAAAAAAATTATATTGCCTTATATTGCTAAATAAATGTTATACGTACTAAAAACCAATAGTTCTCACAAGTCGCCGTATAAAATGTAATCCGCCTTGGGGTGACCTCACCTCGGCTAGAAAGAAGCTCTCGCGATCTTAGTCTCGCTAAACCAAACTTCTCGCGAGAACTTCGATCACGGCTAGATAGTCTGGTAACAGAGCATACTAAACGTTGCAAAAAGAAAATGGCCATGATCGAAGTTCTCGCGAGAAGTCGGGTTTAGCGAGACTAGCAAATATCTAGTCCTATACATTTTGCATGTAACCAAAACAAGACTTGGCACCGGTAGTCGAAACCAAAACGAGTCCTTAGTGAGACTTAGGTCCATTGATCTATTTAAAGACTCGGTGTTTGTCAAGCACTGACCTATATACTTTATATAGGTCAGTACAACTGAACGAAATGGGGCTGAACCGCCTCAAAAAATCACACCAAGCTACCTAACTGGATAATTAGTCCTGGAGGAGGGAATACAAATTTGATTGAGCTGTTAGAAATGACTGGAACGCAAGAGAGCAGGGGCCGAGGTTAAGTAGCACCAGAATTCTATCAAGTAGAAGTATGAAACCAGCCATTACCCAGTCCCAACTGCATTGTGACTTTCTGTGGACTTTCATTTTACCATATGACTCTTTGCGCAAGATATGGTGGATTTCGTTCGTTTCACGCAGTTCGAATTTCAGAATCAACTGATGCATTATGGGAAAAATATAACGTTTGAAAAGCGGTAGAAACAGCGTTAGCATGATATACCGATGATTCCACATCCAATTCAGGTCCTTCGAGGTTTCTCTATGTCTCGCTAGGGGGCGCTTTGTCAACAGTCAGCGCTGGTCTGCTCACATTGCCATTGAGACTGGGTAATGGCTGATTTCATACTTCTACTTGATAGACTTCTTTGGGTTAATCAAAAGTTAAGCCAGGCTTAAATTTGTAACGTCACAAAGAAACTCGATTTTGACATGACGTTGTACAACAATGGTAGTAAAGTTAATACACTTTTAAACAACTGGCCCCTGGTAGCACTTAAGTAGCCCTACGCCTATCTCAACTCTTGATGAATGCTGGAAATTGACCCGCCGCTATCGCCAGCCTCTCAAAACTTATATCTGATTTTTCTTCGGGGTTTTTTTTAGGGGGGATACAAAAGTCACAATAATCTGACTCATTCTTTCTTTCCTGCCTTTGAAATAAAGTTTTATTTGAGCTTCTCGCCAGAGTTGACACGTATTAGTTATCTCCCTTTGTAAAAATAAGATTAAAAACCGTCAGAAAATAAATGTTCCAAGTAGGTAAAATTCTAGTCATTGTTTTCAGTGTATCTAAAAAAATCAGAGAAAAATAAAATAAATGTTTTGAGATGCCGGCCATAGCGGCGTATCAGTTTTTAACTTAGGCGGGAAATATATTGTCACGTGCTAATGCTCAAGATGATATTTCGTGCTCAGCTGAGTCGACTCCGGAGTCTGTGTTCGAAAACCGAGGTTATAAAAATATTGAGAACACCTTTCTGTCATCAGCTGAGCACGAATCCTGAACAAGCTTCGGATCATGCTCAAACGAGAGGTTATAAAAATTTGAGCACACTCAAGTCCGAGTCTGTGCTCAAACTCTGGAGATCGTGCTCCCGTGAGTTGTGCTCCAGAACGGTGGTTATAAAATGTTTTGAGCACGTACTCAGTGGAGTACAAAATCAATGCACATTCCAACTCTTTAGAACGCTGTTTTGGATCTTTTCTGTCAATGGAGGTACCATGCACTACACTGATTTTGTCGGCTGCTTCGACGCGAATCGAAAAAGGTACGTTAAAAGTTATTTGCAGTCATCTAATCATTCAAACAACTCCACAGTCCCGTTGAGTACGGTCTTGAGCATGGTTCGAAGCCAAATAAGTTGTCATTATAAACCTTATTCGCGGACCTACCTGCGGAGATTCCCGAGGTAGGTTTGATAAGGTTTTGGTGTTTTCATATTCAGGAGTAAGGGAGATAACCCGGAAATGCAGAGTCTATCTCACAGGAGTTGTTTCCCGCTAAACAGTATAAGGAACGATAACTCTGGTGGAACTTTATATTCTCTGTCACTACAACACAACAACATGGCCGACACGTGTCTTGAACTCCTGAGATTGTCAAATGTATTGGGTATAAAGGCTACTATCACTAGCCAAGAGGATGAATTTAAAACAAAGGTATCACGATGAACAGCCATTACGGTTAAACATGTGTATGCCCTACTACCTATTTTACACTTGAAGGAGGCTTAGTCCGAGTGGGGTATGGGCTGAGAGTCCGTCGTATTGCGTTGTTGACCGGTCAGAACGAGTAACGCCCAAAAAGGGTAATGCTATTAAAACGTATTATAACTTTGGTCATAATCTATAATACCTGGGGTCAAAATGTTCAATAGTAAATGTCGACAATGTAAGAATCAGTAACTGTGCTTGTCGTCTGGGGTCAAAACGTTTAATAGTTACTAGCACAATGTAAAGGGCTAATTCCTCCGTGCCTATCTCAACCCATGGTGAAGGTTGGAAATTGATATGCCGCTCTGGCCGGCCTCTCAAAACATTTATTCGATCTTTCCCTGATTTTTTTTGGATAGAAAAATCACAATAATCAAACTCTTTATTTCTTTTCTGACGTTTAAATAAAGTTTTATTTGAGTTTCTCGCCCGAGTTGACACATATAAGTTATCTCCCTTTGCCATAACAAGATTGAAAACCGTCAAAAAAGAAATATTGCAAGTAGGTAAAATACTAATCAATGGTTTCAATGTATCTAGAAAAAATCAGAGAAAAATCAGAAATAGTGTTTTTGAGACCGGCCATAGCAGCCTAGCGATTTCCAACTTTCACCATGGGTTTAGATAGGTGGGACGTAGGGCTAAGACGGAGGAATTAGCCGTATACATTGTGCTACACTAGAATTAGATTGTCCGGGTACATATCATGGATAACAGCAATGCCATGTGATACTTCATGCAGAGTACTTTTAGTTGACTGTTCATCACTAATTCGAATCAACAAAATAGTGTGGAACACAGTTGTTTTGGAAAGCTAAATGAATATCCCCTGATGTTTGATTTCTGATGAGTACTTCTGTACTCGCCAAAGCACATTTAAAACCTTGTTAAGGACTGAATTGTATTTGGTACTCAAAAAAAAAATATCAGATAATGTCAGCCAGGTATTGTGCATTAGTGCAGAAAATGTCCTTGATCCTTTACTGTACTATAACAAAAAAATAATGTAAATTTTACTGTCTGAAGAACACATTAATGACCAAATTCATTCAATGCCCAAACCACTTCGCCTGTGTCGATCTTTTGTACCCAGACAATTTGGTAATGAAACGATTATGTACCCAAAACATAAATTTAGTACCTGTCCAAATCGTACCGGCTGTTTTAGTCACAGGTGTACCGCTATGTATCTTTGCCTTGAGCTGCCTTGCCATCATCCGAGAGAAATAACCATAATTAGTATGACATCAAAGTGATTTAACACCAAACAAAGAAACATTCTGAATCCATGGAGATGTAAATTTCCCCAATATATGAAATTGAATTGATTCTGTCCAATGTCAATTCTGATGTGCTGTTGGTTTCAATTGTAGATTATAGTGATGTCTGATGCGAAGAAAGCAAAATCCTATGAATACTGGCACTGGGATGCTATCTCCACTGTGTTAAGCGGCGGAGGTGCTGATAAAGACCTGATGTGTTACACTCACATGAAGGGCAAACAATATGGATTCACAGGTGAGACATGATGTGGCCGGTTCGGAGTGAACTTTATTGTAGCCGTGGCTAAAGTGGTTAGCAAGTGTGCTTACTAATCCTACTGAGCCAGTCTATTGACCCTGAAGTATATGAGCGAGTCACATGTTGTGGCTCTGGCAATCCAGGTGGTGGTTTGTACGAGGTTACAGGCCTTATTTTTTCAAAATTTTGCGTAACCGATCTACTGTTCCCCTGAATTTTAACCCACGTAACCTGTTGTTCGTTTATGCGAAGCGAATTTGCGCGAACGATCGTTCTCTTGAATAGGTTACGTTAAATATACTTCCATGTTACTTTCTTTACAGACAGTGAGTTTTCAATGTGTAAATAATGCACTTCTACCTCCAACATGTTATGTTGTTTCTTTTTATATCGGTTATTTCCGATCTGGGTACTTGACCATCTAGAAATAAAATATAATTTCTATTACCTATAATAAAATTAGGACAAACCTCAACTTGAGCACAGTTCAT
>JARFOD010033418.1:0-10524 GCA_031763545.1 Mopalia muscosa
GATGGACATAAAAAAAACATAACTTTTTTTGGAAATAGAATTTTCAACTCGAAAACCCTTTGAGCTACACCAGTGAAATTTGTGATGCTTTTAAATTACATAATCATCGAAAGAAAAAACAATTTGAGATATCCTTGACTAAAATATTATGTCACTAATCAGCATGCCGAATTTCACGGGTGTAGCTCAAAGAGTTTTGGAGAAAACAGAGTCGAAAATTATATTTCCATGAGTTTAAGAGATAAATTGCACAGGGGTTTAACGATAACTTGGTGATGGGTTTTATAGTTAATTGAGGATGCTGGTAAGAGTCAAACTGAGGATGGGTTTTATAGTTAATTGAGGATGCTGGTTAGAGTCAAACTGAGGACGGGTTTTATAGTTAATTTATGATGCTGGTCAAACTGAGGATGGGTTTTATAGCTAATTGAGGATGCTGGTAAGAGTCAAACTGAGGATGGGTTTTAGAGTGAAACTGAGGATGGGTTTTAGAGTGAAATTGAGGATGGGGTTTAGAGTGAAGGGGTTAAGACTTGAATTGAGGATGAGGTTTACGGTTTAATTGAGGATGGGATTGAAAATTAAATTAAGGATGAGGTTTAGAGTGAAATTGAGGATGGGGTTTAGGGTAACTTGAGGATGGGGTTTACGGTTAAATTGAGGATGGGATTTAAAGTTAAATTGAGGATGAGGTTTAGAGTGAAATTGAGGATGGGGTTTAAAGTTAAACTGAGGATGAAGTTTAGAGTGAAATTTAGGATGAAAAATTTAGAGGGAAATTGAGGATGAGATTTAGACTTAAATTGAGGATGGGGTTAAGAGTTAAATTGAGGATGGGGTTTAGAGTAAAATTGAGGATGACGTTTAGAGTAATATTGAGGATGAAGTTTAGAGTGACATTTAGGATGGTGTTCAAAGTTAAATGCGGTTTAGACTTAACTTGAGGATTGGGTTTAGATTTAAATAGAGGATGAAGTTTAGAGTGAAATTGAGAATGGGGTTTAAAGTTAAACTGATGGTGGGGTTTAGAGTGAAATTGAAGATGAAGTTTAGAGTAAAATTGAGCATGGGGGTTAAAGTTAAACTGATGATGGGGTTAAGACTAAAATTGAAGATGAGGTTTAGACTAAAATTGAAGATGAGGTTTAGAGTCAAATTGAGGATGTGTTTAAAGTTAAACTGAGGATGGGGTTTTGAGTGAAATTGAGGATGAAGTTTAAAGTTAAATTGAGGATGGGGTTTAGAGTTAAAACTGAGGATGGGGTTAAGAGTTAAAACTGAGGATGTTGTTAAGGGTTAAAACTGAGGATGGGGTTTAGAGTTAAAACTGAGGATGTTGTTTAGGGTTAAGTTCATTGTAAGATTTCGGGTTACATTCGGGATGATTTGTTGGTTTAACTGAATATGATGCGAGTCAATTGGTTACCTACCAATTTTACCTCATATTTTACATTGCAGGTATAGCAGCTTATAACCTGAAACTTTGAACAAAGACAATTTTCGCGCTGTTGGCAGTAGAGATATAGAAGAAACTATGGTCTTGATATGAAAAGATTTGAAGGTTTATGTAGCACGCGACAGCAGTGGCATAAGACGGTGTGGATAAGTGCTCATGTTCTATTAAAGGTAACAAACGAGATCTGTTGCTATGCCGATTAGGAGAGATGAATGAAGGGAAGATTCAATTGTGAAGTGCAGGCTAAGGAAACCGCGTTTGACACAACAGACAAAGTCTGTCGTAATTTTGAATAGAGGCCTGTCTGAGTGAGAATGAATTACATGTATTTGGTGGTTAAGCAAACCGTGATATGTTGATAATCTATTCAAATAAAACCACATTGATGCCACAGATGAACTATGTGGTTATAACATTAACTCATTTGAAAGCATAGATTATCTGTTTAGTCGGATTTAAAAATGTGCAATCGTTCAAGTCGAATAAGTGAAATCGTAAAAATCGTAAAGTGTAAATGATTGGAGCAAATTTAACATTTTGGCTGAAATGGTAAATATTGTTTGTTTTTATTAATGAACAAATGTGTAGCAAGCTCGTTTGGGTTAACAGCAAACACGGATGACATCGAATATGCAATAAATCGTATTAATCTGACACCAAACCTAAGTCACCAGGCTTATATTGTTAAATTACTTCAAATGGCTACGCCCAAACACACAAGTTAATAAAAGTAAAAAAATATTCTTTTAAAACCTTACGCGACAGGTGTATCTATCGGAACTGTTTTCAAAACATAATTGTGTGTGTGCCCCGAAGAAATAGTTCTACTTAGTGTGATACGTTTATAGGGCAAGTTAGGTTTAGTCAACGATACTGACTTCCTGTCCTTTTCTTGATAAAAAATTTAAAATGTTTGAGGGTGTTCGGGTCAGGCAGATGTTTCTTGATATAGGAGGTGTACGGAGACGTAATTGTCATTCTAAACGGGCCGAGCTCGCGAACTTTCAATACAACGGTCAGTGTCGCTTCTCAGTCACAAAACAAACTCAAGTGTTTAGCCAATGAAATCACAACGGGTAGCGCGCGTGGCCAATGAAGCACGCGACTCAATAGTAACGCGCGTGATTCGAATCCGCGAAGCGAAGTGTGTCGCATGCGCCAGTAAATTTAGTAAACTAGGGCAAACAGCTGATCGCCTTTCTGGACGAAATTCTCTCACGCTTCCACAAAGACGAGTGAAAGAAGTTTAGATTAATTTACAGCAGGGGTCATGCTCTTAAGAGTGATTTCCGGTGGAGGTTGATACACACAAACACCAAATAGTTTTTGTACAAGAGTTAATCTATAGGAACAGTTTGTCAATTTATACTTTAGGTTCATACATGCAACCCTTAATGACAATGAATTATAGTACAGTATTGAAATCCCAAATTAATTCTGAAGTTACAGTTTCTAATGTTTATCGTAACTCCAAATCGCTTTACCGAGTGAAAATAAAATAAAATAATTGCTGTTTTTTGTATTTGTGCCATGCGGATTATTATTAGACTCAAATGATTGAATGCTTCTGTGTCCTCCCATACTATGACATATTGCTCAATTTTGTGAACTTAGGTTTAAGGTTGAGTAATAATATAAAATGCTGTTCGTTAAATATTTTGAAATATAACCTCAGTCTACAAATAAGTATCACTTCGGGTGAGTATAGATTCACCCAGGTATCATTTACATCCACTTGGCTTAAACGAGGGGGGCCCCACTGTTAGCTTGAGACATAGAATTTGTGATAAAATCTGCACAAAATTATCTAAGCGTTGACACGATGAAGACACGTGAAGGGCCTCTTAATTAAAAATACAAAAACTCTTTGCTGTAAAGTTGTCTTGTTTGTATTTGAGTACTATAGATGAAGGCAGGACGTGTCAACATGAAACACCTCACTGATCTTATGACATCAACCATACCGTTCATTAGGTAGAGTTTTATTGTCCAAATCCTTTCAGGTGTGTTTACCATTTTCTTCACGTAACTCCTCTATTTTAACTATCCTATTGTGTGAGGGTACCAGGTACTGATCCTTCACTGTGTGGAGGTTTATCGGGAGCCCCCGGCGAGTAAATCCTCCAGCGAGTCGAGGGCAATCAACCAAATCGTTACTTAAAAATAAAAATAAAAATCGAGAGAAAAGTACGTCTTAAAATATAACCGGCTTACAAAGTGGCAGTAGTCGAAAATAAAGCAAAAAAAAACAAACAAAAAAAAACAAACAAAGGAAGTTAATATTCTCAAAAAAAAAACAACACAAAAACAAACAAACAAATAAACAAACAAAAACACAGAAACATTGCATATTGGTTTACTTCTATAAATTATTGTCTTTTGATAAATATTGAGCTTGTCATTTAATTGGAATCCCTCAATCAGCATTATGTGTGGAAATGGATGAAAAAATCACCCAAATCCTTTAAAAAAATAAGGTTTGGGATAATAGACCTCGGAAAGCAACATAATTAAAACGTATTGTGAAATGTATGTCTTTATAAGTTTAATATCTAACTATGGGATTTCCAATATATAGTTTGACAACATTTGTAGATGTTATTTTTGAGATGTCAGCACTGACACAAACTTAACGCTCGATACTTAAAGACGTTAATGTACTACCCTATATCGATCGGGTGATTACGCTGCCGATAAGCTAAGCGTGACTGCCTTTCAGCTATTACATCATTCTGTCAACAGATTCCAACAGCACATGTCAGATCGCTTCGGGGCAAAATTGTACTGTGAAAAGAATTCGTACTGTTAAGATTTCTTTAAATTGTGACTACTCACACAAACAAATTTTAATTATTCATGAAGTGATTTCAATTTTAGTGTGCTATGTTTTGTCAGTGATAAAGATTTAATGTTTAGGTTAAATTTGGCCCCAATGTGTGTATTTTAAATTCCTGCATGTGGGTATATATCCCCAATGCTGCAACTCAAGTTTCGCCCCTGCTTCAATTGTTTTGGGTTTGTTTTTCCCTTTATTGTAAAACCTCGCACGGATTATATTCGATCGGCAATAAAACTGTAGGAAAAAAAAATATATTAAGAAAGTAAAATAAATGGCAAATGTTGGCAGAATGTGTGTATTTTTATTACTTGCATATGGGAACATACCCCACATTAGATTTAATGAAGAAATATTTGAACGGCCTTCCTTAAGATTTTGCTTCTCCATGTTTTTAGAAATATGTGTTTGAGCAAATTTCTTACTTAACGCCCTGGTGGTATTTTAACTCAATGTTGTTTCACTTGTGTCAGCTTGGTAAGTGACCAGTGAACATATAGCTGGACAATCTAACTTTCAGGTAAGACAGCACCGGATAATGGCTCTTTAAAACCAAGATTGCCATTTTAAAGCTGTATAGCTCTTTTAAAAAAAGCATTTTCCCTCCAATGTTATTTCCCCCATAGCCCTATAATCATTGACATAGATTTTTTTTTTTTAAAGATGGGGATTAACTTAAAAACTCCTGATATTCTATATTTTCATCGTGTGTAAGTATATGATCAAATTATACCTGGTTAACAAAACAGACCTGGTCGACTCTGTCTTGGTTAGTATGTGCTGATGACAAACTGAAAGGTTTAGTCAGCCATGGATTTATTTTAATCGGCTTTGATTATTTTTGTTTCTATGATTGTTAATGTAAAACCATAATTATGGGACCGTGTTCATTTCTCTCTTATAAACTCACCAATGACAGAAATACATGTACGATAAATAAATAAATCAGATCTCTTAAAGTAGGATCTATGAAGCTGTAATTTCAAGTGAGAATAACCACAACACCGTGCCGGTTTCACGGAGCCCGTCTCATGGTCATGTCTTCAACAGGTATCCAACAGAGAAGAACTGCCCTGCAATTGTTGATGTATTCAAGGTTCCTGTTAGTGCATTAGCATTTCTTTGGTCACTAGAGTTTCTGCAATGTAATGTTTGTTATGACAGCGTGAGTTTAATGGTGTGCTACAGTCCATGCTATCTCCTCTATCTCCAGTCTTGGAAATTATTTTCCAAAAGGGCCAAAGATTGTGCGATTGTGCCACAAACAGGAGAGCTAATTTCCATATATTGAACAGCTGTGTACTGTCCAATTGTACGGGCTGGTAATTATTGCGTAAAATTAAGTAAACCGAGCACAGACATTCGGACGAACAGTCCAGTAGTTGTATAGCTATAAAACAACAATGGTGTTCATTAGTTCTAAAAACAGTGTGTGTTAGTAAATTCCTGATTAATTTATTACAAATGGAAGCATTAAATGGCCGCTGTTAACCAGGTCACGTGAGATAAGCCTCTCCATGCTTCTCCCTTCAAAATGGATTGGGTAGTCTATGTACGATTAGACGGATCAGTATAATAACGGGCAAATGTTGTCGTTCCTAGGTTTTTATGCTTTTGTTTTTTATGCTTTTGCTTTAAATTAAAACTTTTATGAGACTCTTGGAATCACATGTAGGTCCCGTGAATATCCGCAAAAGCGCTCAATACAATAAGGCCGAAAGAGAACTGCTGCTTAAATAGATTTAAATAAGCCGGATGTAATACGGGATAGGGTGTCATATACTATGCTTGGACGGAATATAGGACTGGATGTCACTTTAATGTGTTTTGACGGAATATAGGACAGGGTGTCACTATACTGTGACTTGACTGAATACTGGACCGGGTGTAAGTTTGCTGTGACTTGATGGAACACTGGCCCGGCTGTCAGTATGTGCTGTGGACGGAATACAAAATATATATGTGACTTTGATAGGTATGGTGTCGATATACTCTGAGGGGGTGAGGTGTGGGACTTTGTTTCAGTATAACTGGTCTGGGTAAAGTATGGGACCTTGTGTCAATTTATTGTGACTGGGTGAGGTATGGGACCTTGTGTCAATATAATTGGTCTGGGTGAGGTTTGGGGCCTTGTGTCAATTTATTGTGACTGGGTGAGGTATGGGGCCTAATGTCAATATATGGTGATTGGTGAGGATGGGGCTTGTGTCAATATACTCTAATTCGGGGAGGTATGCGGCCTTGCGTCAATATAATGTGACTGGTGAAGTATCATGGGGGCCTTGCGTCAATTTACTCTGACTGGATGAGGTATGGGCCTTGTATCAATTTACTCTTACTGGGTGAGGTATGGGGCCATGTGTAAATATACTGTGAGTCATGAAGATATGGCCTTGTGTCATTAAGCCTTGTTGATCTTGATTCACCGATATTTGTTTTTTTATTATTATTTCCGTAGTTTGACGCGGTCATAATCAGAAGTGAGTATCGTTTGTTGATCAGACATGGCAGGTTGTCTTTACGAAAAGTCCCGATCACCATCAGCTATTATGGTTGTGACTTTGGCTATTGCAGATTCGCCTAACGTATTTATTTTTGATTTATTGATTATTATTTTTTTTAACAAATCCGAACACAAATAATGTCTGTCTATATGAACTACATTCAAATCTTACTGTTTTACTTTTAGGGTTTCACCCCTATTACTGTTTTTATTGTCACGGTCTTAAACAGTCTATATGCGAGAACAATATTATGCTTTGGTCACATATCTTTTGTTAACGAAACCCCTTTGTTCAGTGAATTAATAACTTTTACATAAAAATAAATTCGAAGCACATATACCTGTTTCGTGTTTTGTTAACATGGCCACGAGGAGAGTAAATATGGCACCCCGTTAGGGCGTAAGTTGGCTTAACTACAACAAGCTGAAGTGTTCATTACTGTTGTACAAAATCGGAGACGATTCGCTTACACCCAGGCTTTGGTAGTTGTCTAATGTTAGTGCAATTACTGTCTTTATGAACATAGGTGTGTAGTACATCTAGTTTTTAGGTTAGTTTATTTTGCTAAGTGATTGTGTTTAAAATGGTACAAACAAAATCCGTACTCTGTTTCTAAATGTATGACAACTTAAACTATGTCACTTTAAGACATTCAATAGTGAGTTTGATTTCATACCTTCCATTTTATTTATCTGTAGCTAAACACTGTCAAGCTTGTTCAAACATTAATGTATAGCAAAGGGCGTAGGAATACAAATATTTCACATTGGGTTCATTGTTTACTTACTGTTAAAGTTAATGAAAAAGTCGTAAATTAGTCCTCAAATAAGCTTGTGGAAGCTGTACATGGTTTGCAGCCAGTGTCAACTTTGTCTCTAACTCTTTTGACGATATTTTGAACCGCTCAGTATGTTACTCAAAAAGTATTTTTACACAAAACATGTCTGGAAGTATGTGTTTTTTTGCCCTTAAAACACTAGTTATGAAATACAGACAGAAACTGCGCGAAGGACAATAATGACGCGATATCAACCAGCTCTGAGGCCAATCATATCCACGGATTTAGTGGTGAAATCTGTCACCGGAGGCTGGAAGAAACGCTCCGACAGTTATAAACTCTCAAAAAAAATCAAAATAATTTCAAAATGTCGCTTTCTGAGGGCAAAGGCGAAAACTAGATTGTCTCTCCTTCGCTTGACAAAATCTGAACAAGGAAGCTTTGAAGAACCACGAGAAAATGATATTCCTGAAAGAGTTAGTCAAGGGACACAGACTATAGAATTGGAGCTTTCTGGTGAATCAGATCTACAAAATTCTAACAAAATTCCACAAGATGAAAAGAGTGACGAGTTTAATGTCTCATCATCTTCAAGACTGGAACATTACCTGAAACGCAAACATCAAAAGAGGCAATTTGTTTTAGAACAAGTTGAAAAAGATCTTGAAGAGAGGTCATTTTCTCGAAATGAATTAAACATTAACTTGAAACCAGAAAGGGTTTCACCTAAATGGCGGTTCACGGAATGTCGGATTGATGGAAAGAGAGGACGCACATCACAAATGGTAAGCCGTGTTAATTGAACCTACCCTATTTAACTAGAGAAACACATGGGCTTGGCCATGTCACCAATGCCGACTTTAGGGTCACATTCCTTTCGAAACGAAAATAACGAAACCTTTCTACCAGCAATGTTTATTACTAGCAGTCTAAATCAAAACAAATATCGCGAAATGAAATGTAGACAACCAGTATTTAAGCTATTTAGTCTAAGAAGGGTCCTGTCGCACATCAGTTCTCCAACAAGGCACCACTTGTATCGCATCACCAAGATAAGCGTATGTAAGAGTCGTTTTTGTTACACAAGAGATATAACAGACTCGTTAGAGAATACAGATAACGATTGTGTTTTATATGAAACGATAATTTAATTATACTACAGGCCGACATATCCTTGTGTCTGAACGTTTATCTAGAGTAGAGGATGACTGGTCAGTTTGAAATCTGATTGATATCCTTGAGTTAGAACCCTGATTCATATCCTTGTGTCAGAAGGTTTATCCAGAGTAGAGGCTGACTGGTCAGTTTGAAATCTTATTGATATACTTGTGCCAGAACGTTTATCTAGAGTAGAGGCTGACTGGTCAGTTTGAAACCTGATTGATATCCTTGTGCCAGAACGTTTATCTAGAGTAGAGACTGACTGGTCAGTTTGAAATCTGATTGATATCCTTGTGCCAGAACGTTTTTCTAGAGTAAAGGCTGACTGGGCAGTTTGAACCCTGATTAATGTCCTTGTGTCAGAACGTTTATCTAGAGTAAAGGCTGACTGGGCAGTTTGAACCCTGATTGATATCCTTGTGCCAGAACGTTTATCTAGAGTAGAAACTGACTGGTCAGTTTGAAATCTGATTGATATCCTTGTGCCAGAACGTTTATCTAGAGTAAAGGCTGACTGGGCAGTTTGAAATCTGATTAATATCCTTGTGCCAGAACGTTTATCGAGAGTAAAGGCTGTCTGGTCAGTTTAAAATCTGATTAATATCCTTGTTCCAGAACGTTTATCTAGACTAGAGGATGACTGGTCAGTCTGAAATCTGATTTATATTATTGTGCGAGAACGTTTATCTAGAGTAGAGGATGACTGGTCAGTTTGAAATCTGATTGATATTCTTGTGCCATAACGTTTATCTAGAGTAGAGGCTGACTGGTCAGTTTGAAATCTGATTGATATTCTTGTGCCAGAACGTTTATCTAGAGTAGAGGATGACTGGTCAGTTTGAAATCTGATTGATATTCTTGTACCATTACGTTTATCTAGAGTAGAGGCTGACTGGTCAGTTTGAAATCTGATTGATATCATTGTGCCAGAATGTTTATCTAGAGTAAAGGCTGACTGGTCAGTTTGAAACCCTTTGCCGGTTGTTCAAAAGTGTCTTAATTTTAAGCCAGGTTTAAAGTTAAACCAGGTTTAAATTCATTAAGTTGGTCTTAGCTTATTCAAGTAGCTAAGACCGTTGCTCAAAGTTATTTACGACAGGTTTTAGCTAAGACCAAAGTAAACACAGGTAAGACCAGTCTTATTATATCGAACATCCCACAATGCAATGTTTTTTGTTATTTCCTTAGCAGCCTGGAATACCATAACGTGTAAGATTTGAGATCAGCCCATTCCACATTTCTTTCAAGCGAATAGCATGACGTAATCGTAATTAACGACGTCATTGGTGACGACCAAAGACGACGAAGCCTGTTTTATTGCGTCACGTTTTTGACGTCATGACGTTATTTCCCCACGGCGTTGTTCTAATTCCCTTTGTCAAACACGAAAACGCGTCCCTAGCTAACTTAAGACTAGTTTTAATACACCATCGGACCAGTATTAAAGTTAAGCTAGTCGTGACCATGATATGGGTCTGGTTTAACTTTAAGACAGTTTTGGACAACAGTCTTATGTTTTAATACCAGTCTTAAACCAGGTTAAACTGCTTAAGACTGTTCTTAAAAGTAAATACACTTTAAAACAACCGGTCCATTGATATTCTTGTGCCGAAACGTATTTCTAGAGTAGAGGATGACTGGTCAGTTTGAAATCATATTGCCACTGAATGTGTTTGTATTTCTACCTTCATACCACACGAGAAAAGTTACCTATATTATGTTTGTGTTTCCCTTATTTAGATAATATTAGTTATCAGTCAAAGTCCGCCCATGTTTTATACCTACCATA
>JARFOD010033429.1:0-10523 GCA_031763545.1 Mopalia muscosa
TCTTTTTAAAAAAAATTTCTTCTTCATAATTGTTTTGTTGGATAATTGTTGGAATCCCGTGATAGTTTTAACGAGGTGTTCTATTGGTGTCCACAGTATTGTGGCAATGAGCAGCGAGAAATGGACGATTCGTTGTCGTTAAAGTGTAAAACCTACATGACGTTAAACCGCAATAAAACAAAACACAATATTGTTAGATGACCTTTTCACTCATTAAATGACTTAAATGACAACCAAACATAATACTAACTGCCGAATAAATCGACCCATTGTTGCTGATGTTTGTTTTTTCATTAATCAATTACAAATATATAAAGTCAATTTCATTTCAATTGTTTTATCGGGACATCGGTACATACAGGGGACATGTAGAATTTCTGTTGTCAAAAAAACCCATGTAGTTTGTAGAAATCCGTAGAATCATGATAGAAGCAATGTGGACAAAATCCCAATTATTTTGATTTGTCAACAAACTTCAATACTTCCTGGAATCGTAACAGAATTCTTGTTGACAGATAAACAAACAAACAATTTGAGACGAGTCTACCAAATTAATTCAATCCACCTGTACTGATATGGATTTTGAATCTATATTGCTTAACATGATCAAAGAGTGTGTGTTTGCCGACCAGCCGCTGGTATACCGAAGCTGTCTGTGTCCTGGCGACCTGAGATAAGGGGCAAACATGCAACTGGTTTAAAACTGTAACTTGCGCTGTAAATTACAATAATCTTGAACGGGAAATTAATCCTCAATCAATCCGACAAACAAGCAAACAAACAAGTATAAAAACAGAGTGCTTTTGTTGCTGTTGTTACTTGTTAGTGCCGAAATAAAAATTAGAAGCAACCGCGGTACGATGTGAAAACAGGAAGCAGACTGATAAATTCTCAAAGGTTCCCAGGGAATTTATTCGAGCCGTCAGTGAAGAGCAATTTTCTGCCAATATCCTTCGTGCCACGCGTCCTCAATTTAATGATTGTGTCAGAAGACCTCATTAATACAGTCTGACCTTAGTCTAGAATTTGACCTTGTCCGAATGAATTCGCCTAGATTCATTCGTCTGCAGGCGTTTAGCTGATGAGATACGAAAGGTTATTTCCGAGCTCTTTTCCCAGTATCATTTAAAGAACTTCCTCTGATTTTCTCACTAATATATTACATTGATTTGTTGGTGTCTGACGCTATATTAAATGTCATTTTCCTACAAATATACGTTGATGGGTTTTTGACAAAAAGAAAAAGTGTATCCCGCTAAACCAATAATTCAGACAAACTGATGACATAATTGAGAGTTGATCTATGGACTTTCAGAGATACGTTACTTCATACGTCGCTCTACCCAGCGGTCTCATTAATCAATACGAACGACTAGTAACTGTAACCCATTCAGTAACCATGAAATACCATGTAGCTATTTCTACGCAGACTACACACAATGTAATAGAGGTAAGATGCCGACGGTTTGAATCAAATGAATGCTACCATTAAAACACACTGTTATAGAAATATTGTTATTATCACATACAGTGGTGTCCGACATTTTAACTGTATATAAATAACAACTGGTTCGGATTTCTCTAGCACGAGGAGGCGCAAATATATAATTAATGACGGTTCATGAGAGTGCATCCGGTAAATGACCTAGGTCTACTTTTCAAATGTCAGTTAAAGATTTTTCCTAGTCCGACGAAAACCAACATTATATTTTTTATACTATAGGTTAAGTTATTTACTACTTTCAAGCATTTGAGCATACATTTAAAATAGATTCCGATAAATTAAGTTATAGGAAGTCGACATGGTTTTACGTAACTTGCCTGCCCACATATTTTTCTATTCTCGTTTGTTTCAACCAAAAATGGATAAATCTTCTAATCATGTCTTCGATCCAGGGTAAATCATTATCCGTTATGTGATTGCGTATTAACCTCTACTATATTGACAGACCATCGTTAACCATGAACGCCTCAGGCTCATCCAGCGGAAATTATCTTCAACGGATTAATGCGATTAACTGGAGTAAAATACAGTCGTTTAACAATTTTGTTCAGGAAACGAGTCGACCAAGATCGACCCAATATCTTTGGAGCACTGTCTTCTTTCGGTACTCGTACTCTTTCGGAACTAAGGCTTTTACATAAAATAAATAAAATATTTTTGCTTCATTTAGATTGTTTGTTTGATTGGGGTTTAACGCCGTACTCGAGGTTATTTAAGTTACACGACGGTGTGTAAGCCTAATGAGTAAAGGAAACCAAGTCGAAGCCACTGACAACATACAAAAACAATACCGGACAACCACCAGACGTAATACAAATGCATCACAAACAGATAGATGCTGTCCCTTAGCTCTAAGATCATCAACGCAACAGAAAGCTCCCTCCAAACTCCCTCTTCCTACCCCTCCAATCCGCAGTATACTTGTCGTTGATTATATCCAATGTATATATCGACAATACAATACAGAAGAGCTATTGAGACATGAATACTTCAGACTACTTTCAGCATCAATTTAATAATTTAAACACTTATTGATGGTTTAAACATTAAACACTAAATCCAAATTATATATATGCATTAAAAGTATATTTTTTGACGCTGTATACTTTTCCAGGTGTGGGACTTATTATTTAGAAAGAGATTAGCAGAGATCAAACATAAGTCTTAAATCGTATAATCGGGAACCAAAATATCCTGTTTTATGATGTCTTTCACATGAATTTGATTCTGGATGGCAGCAAAGGGTAATGATATGATACACCACGGCATAATGATATCACGAACCCGATCAGCGGAGCGCAAAATTGGTTGCCTCGTGAAAGCATATCGGTCCTCCGCCCAGACGATAGCTGAGTGTCCAGGATAGCTGTTAGAAAGCGTTAGTTATATACACAATGATAGTTACCTATTAGAAGTGCGTTTCTACCAAAAGCAGCTAGCGGCATATAATTATTGGGTGATGTGAAATTGAATATTCAGTAAAGAGAAAAAATAACACTTGAAATAGCGTTTATCTTTAAACAGCTGATAACCCGTAACTATCATCCCACAAAATGATATATTTTTTTTACAGATTCACAAAAATTGTTTGTCTGCTGCTTTTATACGATAGCCAAATTGCCCCCAAATAGTATCACCAAAAATACTGCGACATTTTAAACTAAAAGATCTGACTAAAGGTGTAATCCGCTGAAACGAGTCGAAAATATATTGAGGAGACAGTACTGTGCAGGGCGATTAGTTGTGGATTTATATAATTTTTTTGATGCCGAGATATATTATTTATTGTAGAATCGAACATCAAGCTTTTCTTCATTCATCGAGGCTCACATGAACTTTGGAGAACAACAAATGTTTGTGATGTGATTTACTACAGTATAATAATGTCATGGTCTGATCACTCAGGCCCAAAATTGACTCCTCCGCCCAGAGGTCATCATCGTAGCACATGCTATATCCATATAGAGTCATACGGAGACACCATGCTGTAAAACACTGCTAATTTGTATTCTGACCAAGCCTCAAATTCTGGATTTCTATTGGCAACATACGCCCAAAATCGTGGGAATCCGGCCAATCAGCCACGCTCACGTGTACTTGTTTTGATATTGTTTTTAAACATCTTTCAAACAAGCTAAATGGTAGTTGATCCATACAAAATGAGACTCCAAGAATTAGAACAACCACTGGATTTGGATATTATTTAAACTATGAACACAAAACCTGTTCTTGATCATGTTTACAAGTTGATTTCGAGCACGGCTTTAGGGTGGATTTAGAGGAAAACCAGGATGGGACAAGATTATGGCCCTCAGTCGATAACACAAAGAGGTTTGCAATTTGCCAAAGTTAATACACCCATGTATTAACCTTGGCTCACACAGATGCCAAGACGCCAGCATAGAGTCGAGAATTACATCTTTCCATTCGTCAGTTAAAAACACATATTGCTGTTTAAAAAGACAAAAGCTGTGTATTGCAAGGGCATTTCTGTTAAACCAGCACATATATTTACGTGTGAACAAAATTGAACATTTACAAAACATGCATTTATTTTGCATTACTATAGAATCAGATACTGCCATGAAACGGAAATTATAATTTTTGGGGGCTAAGTGACAGTTTAGAATTAACTTGAATATTACATATAAATTGTAATCCTGCAAATTGAATTGAATTAGCTGCAACTCAATTGCCACGTAGAGACATCGGCTCTAAGATACATTCAGGTCATCTTTATTTGAACTACTTTAATGAGTTGATCACGTGCAGCGATCATGTGACTATCCCAATCTTATGACGCCTCGTACCACCTCAGGTTTTCCTTCCACAGTGTGACTAATGCTTCAGCTCGGCAAACAACCAAGTCAAATAAACAAATTTACATGGACAAGGTTTTAAATTGAGTTAAAAAATGTTATCTACTTGACACCTATTGTGACAAGGAGCATATGTATGCTTACATCAGTAACAATATTCAAATCTGAATCTGAATTTGTCAGTTCTGGACACAATCATCCACCGTCCACATTAAAGGATATCTAATGATAAGCTGAACTTTATAGTGTGGCTTCGCTAGATGTCATAATCAGCTGATAATGTAAAATTCGAAACCAGAATTTAACATAGCGTAAGTTTTATTTTCAATGTGGGCCGCCATCTTTGAGTTATGTCACTGTAACGTAAGAAAATATGCTACATGTATTTTTTATGTATGATTTGAAGTATGAATATTCATTATTATATTATTTTCCGTGGCAAAAAAAACGCCCCAAATATTGGTGAAGATTTATAGGATAGGTGTCTTAGTCTCGTCTGATATAGCAACTCTTGTTCTATCAAGATGACAACCGTGTTTATTCTTGTGATAAACGATGGCATTAGATGATAAGTGCATCAACGAGAAAGAAATCCGAAATGCTTTTAGAATTATTAGTTTTATCTACATAATAATAAACACCACAGGGCGAACTGGCTGGCTACATTATAATTAATTAAAACAATTCATTAAGAAGTCCAATGTTTCTTATTTAATTTAAGGTGAACAAGGAATAAGCATTAACAAATAACATCGCCTTCGTATATGTTTGCATTTTGCTAGTAGCCAAACCGTGTACTCTTTTGTACCTGACATGTTGGATCTGAACTGATTTAATTAACTGATACGATTGTTCAGTTTGATAAAAGTTTGGTCGCGTATTCACGCGTCTGTTTGAGATCCGCGCTCTAGTCATTGCTGTTCTTGAAAAGCGCGCGTTCGAGGACAGGAGAACTTCAGGTTCAGAACTACTAAAATGAGTTCATTTTTACAACCCTTTGACAGAATTCAATGAGAGAATAAGTCAAACTATGGACAAAGTTAATGAACATAGTGGTATACCTTCAAAAGATAATCAAAGGATTGAGCTTTGACAATGATGCAAAACAATACATCGTGTCCAATTGGTCTCCAGCCAGATATGATCAAAAGTAGGTGCTGTCGTAAAATCTCTATAGAAACAATGAGAGTGCTAAACATTGAAATCCCTACAACTACAAATGGACTATTTTTAAAAGCTCATAAGGTATTATAGGAAAAATAGTGCATGTGTCACATCCTTGGTAATGTTAACTATTTGGTAACAAACATGCCTCGACATTATGTTAGTGGGTGTTTGTAATGAAATTCGTGTCGTTCTGGTGCTCTTAGAATGAACTATCTGTTTGCGATGTCTGTATTGTATCTGGTGATTGCCTGTCTTCTCATGTTTGTAGCCAGTGACGTCGTTGGTCGTTTCCTTCACCCTTTGGATCGAAGAAACAGTCAATTGAGTCTAGTTCAACAAACAAACAAACTAACAAACTCAAATTTTGTGGAATATTGTAAGTGTGTATCAAAACAAATAGTGGTCGTTATTCAATAAATTATTTATCTCACCAAACGTTGCACTGGGAGCGAATTATTTATCTTACCTATATAAAAACCTCGATATACCTACGTTAGGCTCACACCTTCGATTGAAGTTTAAATGCAATTGGATTTCTAAAGACATTCCACATATTAAAAATAACGACTTAACAGATTAAAAGTAAACATTTATATCCTGAAAAATTTAAATATCAGGAATAGGCTATATGGTTTTGGTCTATTGTTAGCACAGGGGTTTCCAGATAGACCTTACGAGTGGAGACGACATCGCAATAACCTAAGCGAAAAAATCAATTCAACACGGCATAAGAACATCAATCAATCAATCAATCAACCAATCAATCAACCAATCAATCAATCGATCAATCAGCAGCCATACAGTCTGTTATTCGTTTGGTTACTGAATTCCCTTTGATGTGTTCAGTTCACAGACCGCTTTTCGACCTTTGGCTGAAAAGGGGAAATTTACAGATGGTTGATTCATCAATAAAGATATGTTTTTTTACTTACATAAACTCGGATAACTGGAAACAAAATGCAATTGTTTTTCCCATTATTTTGGCAACACAAATTCGCGTTCGAAAACAATGGATACATCATTGGTAAGTGATTGAACCCAATACCGAAAATTGGTTCCTTTCATAAACCTTCATCTATTCATTTGTTAAGATAATTGTTTAGTCCAGAAAGGTTCCTGTTCGGTATCAATTAGCTGCCTGGGAAGAGTAATTGATGCCAATATTCTTCGTGCTCCGAGCCATTCTTTACTATCTGACCTGTGTTAGAACACCCCATTAATGTGGTCTGGTCCTAGTATAAAATTTGACACTGGCCAGATGTATTCATTTTGATTTATATGCCTTCAAATGCTTAGTTAACGATGTAAGAAAGTTAATGTTCCAAAGTCATGGAATGGTTACAGCTATTCTACACAGCATTGGTAGTAGCTCCTCTTGCCAAATTATTGGTTTGTTTTGTCGGGGATTTTGGTTTTTTTTTTCTTGTTTGGAATTTAATGAAGGGAAAAATGCCTCACAGGGTGAAGAGGAATTCATGCTCATCATCCTATTGCTTATATTATTTATTCAAAAGTACAGGACAAAGCTAAAACCAAAGGTGGGAGAGATAGATATTGTGTTACATAATAGCCCAAATCACTGAGGTGAACCGCCAACCAAAATCAGCGTCATTTTTGTTTTCTCGTGATTTTTTTTTTTCTGCAATTTTATCAAATGAGAAATTACTCACAGGGTATAATTGGTTCCATTTCATAACCAATGCTATTGTTTATATTATTTACAAGACGAAGGCAAAACAAAGGCGGGACAGAAAGGTAATGTGTTAAATAATAGTCCAAATCGCAGAGGTGAGCCGCCAACATGAATCGGCTGTAATCGACTGAAACAGCCATTTGCTGTTTTAAAAGTCTCGCAGACTCTTCTCGCGTTAGATTCGACCACGGCTGCATGGAGCCTAGCGTTTTAACTGCGACTCAGTACCCAATTTGAGTCCAAATTCTGTCTGATGATAAGACAGTTTCACTGTATGAGAAACGAAAGTAGCGGCTGACGTTATTTCTGTTTTCGTTAACAAGGTCAAGGGAGGAGTGGGGGGTGCGGGTGGGGGGCCTCAAACCAGATCGGGTTCCTTTTGCCTCTTAGCTCCGATGGCACCAATTAGAACATCAGGTAGACAATATGGCTTATGATGAGTGTATTGCTTTGTGATTATCCCGTCTTATTTTTGTTTGTTGCCAGAGTCATCAAAGGTGTTTGGATTCGCCCATGGGCTGCCACGCCGTCACATGAGTGAAATAGGCTTAGGCACGGCGTTTAACACCATTCAAACAAACAACTCGTGGATAGCGAGATTTTTCAATTATTTGGAGGGAACAGGGCAATTCGTAAGCAAATTTACACCTCATTAATAATTTACAAAATGCAGATTTAACAGACAGCAACAAAACTTTGTGTGCTTTTTCAGCCAATTCAAGGGACTATTCTATTTAACAGAAAACGGATGAAATATCAATGATTTTTTATGAGCTTATCAATGACTAGATGCTTAGACCCCAAGTCAACTGACCAAATAGTATGGCTGTAGTAGCAAACTCAGATCTACTAAATACAAATAACTGCTTGACTGGCCGTGGAATTGTTATATGAGGAATTGCGGAAATCGCACTGGAGATGCCTTGTTCTCGCTTAATGAACCAATGACAACGTCCGATTGCAGCCCGGACCGGAAACAGTGATTCCCGGTTAGCAACATCGGCTTTCATTTCCGGTTGGTTACCCTACTTCGCAGCACTGCACAAGTCGTCGACTTGCCACAACACGGTACACCACGCTAGATAATCAATTCAATGCTTAGATTAAAGAGAAATGCAATAAAATACACACTGTAGCTATGTGTACATCAAACTGACCTTTAAAATAATAATATGCTGTGTTAACGTAATTAAATCATCCTTGTGGCTACGCTCTATTTCTCCTTTGTACAAACTGGTCAATCTTCGTTGTATAGTATGTAGTGATTATAACGATAAGATATTTTGATTCTCGCCCACCCGGGCGGAGCGGACTAGATTTTACGGTCTTCATATTGTTTGCTTCCAGCCCACACAGCTCATCGCTGGTGTCATGGGTTAAACTCCCCGCAGACCGTGTGTGAGGGGGTTAAACTAACAATCCGTTAATGGTCCAAGGTTTTCAAGGTTGTGCCCAGTTTTCATCCGACAACAATGTTGATCGAAGATATGTAATTGGGACTACATGGGGAGAGAGAGAGGGGGGGGAGGAGAGAGGGGGGGGGGGGGGAATGAATAAATAAATTAAAAATAAAAAAAATCAATCAATAATAAATTATGAATTAATAATAAAACGGCTGAAGATACACCATTATACTTCCATCAACATATAGACCGGAATCTCATTCCATGTTACACACTGGACTAAAGAAAACTAACTGGCATTAATTGTTTTTTTAATAATAATAATAATGACTTCAATAAAAATGACACAGTCTCAACATAAGCTAATGTACAAAGAAGAACTTTAAGAAGCGCTTTTGGAACAAATGTTTTCTTAGTTTGAAGAATTGTTTCGTTATCTCGCCAAGGTTACAATTAGCTGTGATGATATGGCTGAAAAACCGGGGCGAAACCTCCCAAATACCATCCTGAGGATGCATGCAGTAACCTCGTGTGGCTCCCTCATATAGTTCTACCGAATATCCTCTGGGGATATCATTGCATATCATCGTGAGCATTACGTCGACGAAGGATCATCAGTCCTACACACTACCAGCGATTACTTATTCATACTTAATTCAATTTTTCTTGATTTTTTAAATAAATTTAGTTGACAAAGCTATGAGTAAGAGTGATCTCACACAGATGTCGCCTTGTATATGCTCTTTGAGCTTACAGTCTGAAAACGATCTCTGATTGGCTAATAAAGTTTTTTGATGCAAACGTTTTTAGAAAAATCGCCTTGGAGGCTATCTCTGCCGTAGTCAGAGAGATTTCAAATTAGCCTGCGTTCGTATTCAATATAAACGTCATATGTCAAAGCGTATTTAAGCAATCCACTGTGAATGCCAGGGTCCGATTCCATAACGCTGTTTTATACTTAAGCCACAACAGGTAAAGGTATTCAAATTCCTCAGTTTTTAAATTTGACATTTTATATTTTTGCATCATTATAATAATGTTATTTCGTCACAATTACAGGTATAACTTTAAAACTAAGTTAAGACTAGTGGCAAAAATGTAAAATTAAGTATTTCGACTTACGTCAGAAAATGCTTTGTGGAACCAGTTCCTGGTTTCGCCTTCTTCGAACAAAACCTTTATGACTTTCCACGTGATCATTGTTCATACCGATCTGCGTTTTTGAATTTGTTCAAGATTGGCTGTTTTGTTTGTCTCGAGCAATGGCTGAGCCGTAGCGAAAAGTCGCATGGGATGTATGCTCTGGAGTCACGTTATAAACACGCCTTTCAAATCGGTGAAATTTCCGTTGAGTTATTGTTTAACTAAATAACAATATATGTATTGTTGAAAGTGTTTTTTTTACGTGAGCACAGCTTCGATTGGAATCAGACGATATAACGTTAAACACAAGTGGATGCTAAAACGTTCTAGGAATTCAAGACACTTAAACGAGAATAGGCGTTAATACGTAACTGCCATGCATTGAGCCCACAAACGTTATTCCAGTTCAAACCAGAATTACTCTTGTGCAACCATAAAAACCGAAACATTGTGTATGTATTTTCTTTGTTGCATTTAATAATTAACCCGTACTATCCATTTGTCAATGTGTGGGGTTTTGTTTATCATGGGAAAAAGAAAACGTGTTTTGTTGCACGAAATCAGTCCCAGGTCTTCAAAATTTAAAGATTTTGGTTTTTAAGACTTGTCGAATATTATTGTTGTTTTGTACCCTTTAAACTTGTTCGTTCATTTGATGGGGTTGAAATGCTGTACCTATGGTTATTTCCCTCACATGACGGCCTGTCGGTCCAATGGGTTTGTTTGTTTGTTTGATTGGTGTTTAACGTCGTACTCAAGGGTATTTCACTTATATGACGACGAACAGAAATACA
>JARFOD010033440.1:0-10522 GCA_031763545.1 Mopalia muscosa
CACGCATATACAGTTTTATAGCAATTTTATGTTTCGTAAGGCGAAATGAAGCTAAATACAGATCATTATGGATCCCAACTCAACTTTCCAAAAATAAACAAAACCAAGACAATACCATGAAAAGCGTAAAACAAGGACACCATAATTAGAGCGGCTTCCTATTGTTCTAAGCTCTGAGAAACCCTCCAACCACCTGTGTTATCTGCGGTTAGTTTTATCTCTGCACCAAATGAGACACTCTTCAGATATCAATCTTCTAACTATCTCCAGTAGAAAGCTAACGACGCTAGTCCATCCCTGTACACATTATATCATCAACAGTTCTTTAACATTGTGTGAAGGTTTAAAAAATAATGTATCCACCAGTTATTACCTTTTAATGTGTTCATTCCGTACGGTCACACTCTTATCTCAGATCTTCGCCGACCTGTGGGAAAGTCTATAAAATACCCTTTAAGCCAATGACCATGCTGACAGAAAACCCGACCAAGATGACGGTTTTAATCGGGTTTCATGCTATCAGCAGACGAACTGGATACGAAATTATACAAAAAAATAAAGGTCTTCACCAACTCTAATTTTCTCTCTGCTTCCAAACTTCTGTGAATGGACTCTTGATCATAAACGGTTTTTGATGACAACAAATCGGCTCTAAAAACGACTTGAACTCCACAGAGCAAACATCAAATTACTGATTACATAAAGCTGTACTTTTTTCTGTTCACAGTCCCCCCATAATGAAATAATGCACTATTATGCTGGAAAAGTCAATGTATATTCATCAATAGACAACTTATAATTTTTTTCCGGTTTCTGTCAAACTTCTCCAAGGAAGCTTTTTCTTAGAACTTTATTTGCTGGTCTTTGGTTTTGCTTGTATCGCTCTGTTTTTAAAGAAATTAAATGAAATAAATGACAACAATCGTTTGGTTTGCATAACATGCATAAAGGATCATAAATATGCTTAATGTTTAATATAATATATATATTTCAATAAAATAATTTTTGTGTCGTTAAGAAAGTGAATATCAACACTATTTTGCGCTATTATGAGACAACACTGTCTCATTGGGAAACACTGTTATGTGATTTCATCCAGAAAGACCAATAAATTAATTCACAGCGTATTTTTTCCACTTGTTGGGACAAAAAGAATTCGTCCAGAAACGCTTTTCTCAATTTACAGTTTCCAAAAACTGGATTACATTTTCATTTAATGACAATATTTGTGACAATGATTATTAAATCGGTAATTGTTTTATTGAATATTAACTTAAAGGATGATGTAATTCATTTTCATTCCCTTCAGATGACGTTATATATCCGGTTTAGGTTTATGGAACAGCTTGAGTGAAAACACATTATTAACAAACAATTGATAATTCGTACCTTTTTTTTGTTGTTGCAATAATTAATGGTTTATCTGACTGGTGGTATTTAAACTGTGCGGACCAACAACCTAATTCCTGGCGAAAAGGCATAAGACAGGATTTGGGATAAAACCTATTTTTAGTTTCTCAGTGCTGTGTAATATGTTGTGTTTTTGTTGTTCCTATATTTTATAAGACACGTTGAAATTACTTAGTTTCGGGGGTTACGTTTTGTACAGCATAGGAAGGCATGACATGCCTGAAATCCCATACTTTGGTAGAGAATATCCTCCTATACTGTCATTTCAGTCTAACCACAGAGAATCAAACCATTTCACCCCTACCTAAACGCCGTTCAAACCAGCAACTCTTTCTTTCTCTAAGACCGCGGCTCCAAACTACTGACTAGCAATTCTCTTATCAAGTCTCTTGTTTTCAGATTGCTATAGTAGAGATAATGTTTCTAATTCATTATTTAACATTCTGATTTTCCATCTTTATTTGCCGTAGCATTTTATCGGTCGTACGGTAAGTTGTTTATCCGCTTTATCGCTAATCATTTGACAGTTACATTTTAACGGTTCGTTCATTGTCTATTTGTTTGTTTAAAACAACACCAACATTAATAGAAATGTGTGATCAATATCAAACCACTATACATCATGCCCATATGTTTTTTGTAATGTCATGATGTAAACATTTATTGTCATGCAAACCTGTCTTAATTAAAACCTTGTTGAACTCATTTTGTTAATATTTGCAAACTTGTGTAGATTTAAACTATCACTTGCCGTTCAAATTTGCAATTTTCCTTATTATTTCACGCCAAATGTCTGATAGGCCTACCTCACGTAAACTTATCGGAGAGACTGCTGATGTAACGTCATAGCGTATGATAAAAATGGATGGGGGGAAGGAAAATCATATGATACCTCTCCTGATCTTATCTTAGCTTTGTATAACATACCCCCATAATCCGTATTATGCAAAGCTGAAAGATTCATGACGTCATCACGCAATCAGTCGGTTTTGCACAAGGAGTATTCATTTACACGAACAGATGCTTTTCGTTTACAGGCGTGTGCTGTTCAATTTTCAACACGTGCTCCTGTTTGGTTGTTCGCTTCGGCGTTAAAGACAGTTCGAACTGATTAAGCTATTTGAAAAAATTGCCGCAAACCAATTACAAGTTGGAGAAAATTAAATAACGTGGAATATCAACACTTTCAAGGATTGCCGCCATGAATTTGAGATAAGTGGCAAATGCAGACTGGGTTTTGTATCAAGTAGCATGATCGAAAACTGTCCCTAATGATCTGTATGGGGGATGAGGATGATTGGAAGTTATTGTTTGATAATATAATCTATGCTATCAATAGAGCTGCCACTGAAGCTAAACCAGCATAGACTTCTGGTAAGCTATTTCTGTGTCCTGGTGGAATGAGAAATGTACAATAGCTATTAGGAAGGGAAAACATTTTAAGAACAGGACAAGATATAGTGTATTACAAACGTAAATAAGCTGTAACCCAAGCAGTCGTCAAATTTAGTCAGAAATACCATTAGAATCAATTGTTTCAAACCATAATTCTGAATATATAAGGTCTAATAGAAAATGTTGCATTCTGTCTGCTAGCTTTGTTTATTTTTTTTTGTCTCTAGCAATGAGAACTTTTCCCTAGAATGCGTGCCTCATGAGGAAGAATGGAGCTCTTTTGATATCATATAATTGAATTAAAAAATCCATTTATTCCGACATCATTTTTTTTTTTACTAAAATTCGCTCTGAGTTCTACTAAAGGCTATTCTCCAGGTGAGGATATATTATCTAGTTCGACGATCAAAATTCTCAATAAAATATTGTTTTTTTCAAATATGGTTTAGTGGAATATGTGTTTGCCACCTGTTGTTATATCAGTTCGCAAGCCTAATAAGGATCCATTGCTAACAGCATCCTATAAATCCATGGCATTAACTTATAACATTTGCAAGCTCAGTGGGAAAATGATAAATACAAGACTACCATGGTTTCCTAGAAAGTATCTGTTAAGTCCAACACTGGGCGGTTTTGCTATAACTGGTGCTCTGTGGATCATATAGATGGTTACACTTGGAAATGCGATAAAACGGTATATTGTTAAATATAAGTACTCACTGTCAGTCTCTTGATCTAGGCCTATATGTATGACATGTGTATATAACGGGGAAAATGATAGGGTGGGTTAACATTTTTTTGTCAGCCCTTAATATCTGTGTTCGGATAGGCCAGTGTCTTTCTGAGTTTTGGCAGAAGATAAACCCATTTGGTATTATAGTTAAACTAGTAATGCTGTGAGGGAGGGAATATATATAATCAGGGCTGAATAGTGTAATCAAGTGGGGTATCAGATGGGGGGTTAAGAGTTTCCTCTGCAAGGACAGATGCGGTTCTTTGCACCCGCAAGCAATCTGTTGAGCCGTTTTGTTGTATGTCCACAATAGAGAAGTTAAGATTTAAGCATCACTCAAACATCTGGGATTAATTTTGAAGACCCCATCCAAATAAATGGAACATATACATTTTGTTGCTATTAAAGTTCAGGATGTGAAACAGGTTAGTTATGTATTTGGCAAAGAATTGGGAGCAGTTTGCAGAACTCTGTAATTATACCGCTTCTTAATCTAGTTTAGATTACTGCTCTGAAGCCTAGGAATTCGATTGCCTTATTTTGGAAAATAAACCAGATTCTGTTCAATGTTTCGCTTTTCTCATTTCTACAGGTGCAATGAAAAAAATCCCACTTTATGTTTTATATTCATGTGGGAGTTAACTTGGACACTTCGATACTGTTCCTGAGCCCAGTCTTTTATAAGTGTTACAGCAGTGAATTTGATATTGCTTCCCATTTTCTTAGTAGGCTACATGTGTCAAATTATTGAACAACCTCCCTTTGTTATCTCACCCAAGTATATGCTGTTTCCCTCTATGGTTGTTACATGCCCTTGTTTTCTATGGTCTTGGAGGTTAAAGTAAAAAAAGTCAGATTATCTTAATCTGGTTGTAGTAATGGAAATTTGAATTAATCTTGTTCAGATTGTTTACAAGTCATCACCGATGGTTCCACATGCTCGGACTGGGGCTGCCGTCTGTGTTCCAGGTATCAGGGACTGCAAAGCGTATCGTTTCAGCGATAATTTGTCAATATCAAGCATTCAACTCGGAGCAATTCTAATTCCTTTCTACTTTTTGTGTGATTGAAGGCCTTTCTATTTAGAGCAGTTATTTAATATGATTCCATCAGTTCGTTACAGGGCTTTTTTCTATAAACTTAATCCTTCTGTTTCATCTGGCAATGTGTTGACGTCTTCGTCACCTCTGAGTGAAATACTACAATTTAGTCAACCTGAATTCATAAATGCAACGATTTGCTTCACTTGACATCGGTTTATGCATAGTTTGATTTCATTTTTTGTTATTTGATTTTATTCACCAACAGAAAATGGATGCATATACATAAAACAAATTAATATTAATTGAAATAACGCAATTAACAATTAATATAAAGCATATGAAATTACTGGTGGGAATAAAGTAGCACCAAGGCTTGTTCTACCCCAGGGGTTTGAAAGAATAATTATAAATAAAGCGAATATATGGTGACATTTATTTCAAATTAATGTAATATAAGTAGATATGAAATTACATTTGGTTTTGTAGGGAATCAATGAATTGTTCTCAGTTTTGGCCTCAAGTTTGACGCCGGGTTGCAATTTCTTCGCATATTAGACTTATATCGTTATCAAAAGCAAATATACAAAGAAAAAATCTGAGAAAAAAAAAAAGACAATAACATTAAATACGGTTTGGGTTATAGACGTGTTTATATGTCTGGTCTTAGAAAGCCTGAATTACTGGCTTGATTGGAAGCATTTCGCTATGAATCAAATGTACTAAAACTTATTTAACGTTTGCCATTAGTGCTCTTTTATACCGATGTTATGGAGCTTAGAGAGTGAAAGCTACACAATACACAGTATTTGTGGTGTGAGGATGTTCTTGTTAATAATTTCCATCAGTCTTATTTGTCATCATGCTTCATTCACAGTGAACACAGTGTTACGATAACACAGCTAATAGTTAGACAGATGGGTGCGTTTTTTGTCTTCAATATCCTTCTGTTATATTTGATGGATCAATATAATATTAATGAATTGATCGAAATCTTACAATGCCTTTATTTATACCAATATGTATATATCCTCTAATAATTATTTATTAGAAAACTATCCCCACCTTCGTTTCTTTCGGAGCTTTATTATCACATGTTCAACAATTTTGTCCGGCAGATATTTCTTTAAGCCGTATTAAGCCGATATTTCTACAAGCAGCCAACACTAGGATTGAGTTTTATTTATAAATTAAGGATAAAGTAGATTTTAAACTTTACATTCGGATTGCCGAATTTTTATTTAATTAAGTTAAAGTATTGCGGTTTTATGATTTCATAGATTTAATATAGAAAGATATGCCCCCATTTTGATCGTCCCCATTATCTCGCACTGTCAAGACAGGGATAGGGTTAATACCTTATTTTTGTATTCAATAACCCAAGATTTATTCCTGTATCACAGCGAAAAGCAAACCAACCATATCGTACACATTCAGGACTGTCTTGTTCTGGCTAAGCTGAAAAAAAGAAGTTTTGGGTAAAGGTGGCAGTGATGTATTATAAGACTTATAACATGTATCCGAATACAGGGGAGACTGGGGATAATATTACTCTAAACATCACACGTCTTGGGGCAAACCTATTATAGGATTTATAACATGTATCAGAATACAGGGGAGACTGGAGATATTATCAATATAAAAACATCACAAAGGGTAAACTATTGTTAGCTGTGTAGTTTTATTGTGTGAACACCATACCATTGTTATGGGTGTAGTCTTACGTCAAACCTACGACAAATGTAAATAAACACTTCATGAAAAAATGGTCGAGTAAAGTATAGTACTATCTCCAAGAGATAATGCATCTGGCAATGACGACCAATATTTTAGTCAACGTGTACCTTCCACTGATTACACATTTTAAGGACCATTACACTGTGCTTTTGAAGTTCAGCTTGTTTGATGTATAGTTGTTCCGTTTGAGAGAGGAGTAATTACGGTGCATAATCTCGATTTTGTCATTGCGTATAAATATAAAGGTGCAACTCAACAACAGAAAAGCGTCTTTTATAAGCACTAGTTTTGAGATTGGCTGATAGCAAATTTAAATAGCTTTGACCTAAGCGATTTATCGTTGATTTACTTTTTTTTCCTTAATTCCTTGTCGTCAAGGAATACGCCGAAACTTATACCGTTTCACGCTGATCGGGCAATACGAATATTACACTATAACTAAATGACCTTGCATGAAAAAATGGAATGTTTTTCTGCCATTAGCATGTAATCTGTTTACATTCAGCAACTTTGTCCATCATAAAAATTTCTCATTCAAAATGATTCTACAAACCAAGAATCCATAGAACAAAAAATATAACACACTTTCTCCTGATTCGCCTCTAACTGATAAATACGCATACATATTCATAGGAATAATTAAGTACTATAGTCATTAGTGTGTATCCAATCGCGGTGAGATTCCATAACACTTCATCTATCTCACAGGTAATTACCATATATTTATATGTTGCAGTGAACAGCGACATAATGAGATAAACTTCCACTTGAATGAAGTTAATTTGGAACTTTTCGTTTTTTATATTCTCACTTTAATTAGTCTTAATTCTGTTATATTGAACATGTTTATACAAAACAGTTAATAAAATGATGGAATTTAGAAACTTCCACTTCAATGAACTTAATGATTAACTTGCGTTTTTGTTGTTATTCTCTGTTCCTAGAGGCCTAATTCAGTTTTGTCTATCATGTTTATACAAAACAATAAACAAACCACAACGCAGTTAGGGACTGTATCCAGTTATCGTTTGTTTTTTCATCGGTCATCGGTCGATGTAGGAAACCATCGATGTTCAATGCGTTTTTTTGTTTTCACTAGCGCCTGACCTCATATTTTATTCCTGTTGTAGCACGGTAGGGGGTAGTTAAATCTCTGCCATACTCTTCTGTGAAGTAATATTTTGCCATTTTGTGCAGTTTGGTATTTCTGCACAAGGTATTGAAATACTTTCTTTAACCATGTCTAATGGTACAAATATATACCTGTCAAACACGGCTGAATCCCTTGCTTATTATATACTCCAGTCATAAGCAAAGCATTGGTGAATATTTTCCGCCGCTTGGCGACTTTCCTCATGAAACTACACAGGTATTAAACTGTAGATTTACTGGTTTTGAAAATTGACACAGACGGCACGTCAACATCAAAAACTGAGTTGTACTTGTTTATATCGATCAAAATAACCGCTGTATGTCGTTAGCGGTCGGCGTTTAACAATTATCATCTACTGCCTTATTAATTCATTATACCAATAAAATACTTGTTTGCTTGGGTTTAGTTAACTTAAACAGTGCGGAACTTTCACCCCATGCACAAAACAGTTCTTGCGAATATAATAGAGGTTATAACCGGATGTAACGATTATTTGATCAAGTTCGAGATCTTTTGTTCAATATTACAGTTGGTGCCAATACTACCAAACAACCAATATTACAGTTTCATTTTTTTCCTTCTTGTAAGGAATAAATTTTGTCCAACAATATAACGCTGTACATATTTGATAATGTTACTACTCGACTTTTAATAAATTTTTGCCGTGACTGTATTTGAACAACGGATGTACACATGATCAATTAAAGTAAAAAAATTGTTTATTTATTTCAACAAGTCTACATACTATGAGATATTGCAGACTTAAGCAGTTTATAAGGATTCGAATGAACTCCTTGATTAGACCTCGAAGACTTGCGCAAGGTTTCTTGGCTTTCATGGTGGAAACTTGCTGATGGCAGTTCCATCTCGTCTTCTAGGTTATTGTTAAATAATATCCTTAACGACGACTCATCCTCAGAAATGTCATCTTTGTCTGTACAAAGGCAAAACTTCCCTTAAATCATGTTCACTTATATCAATTGGATCTTTCACTAACATCCGACGATTAATCAATTTTGGTTCACCTCCCAATAATGGTCTGATCATGAAGATGACTTCATTGAACTTGACTACCACATATGACTCACTATGGAAGTTATTTTATAACTATGCCTTGTCTCAAAACCACACTTCTTCAAAAGAACACCATCACTCACGCGAAGACGACTGTTTTTCACAAACTTGTGATGACGATGCTTTTCCTTGTCGGTTGAAGAAATTATTCCCTTCTTGGCTATAGCCCAAGCACACTGGATGAACTCTACTTGCGACTGAACAAAGCCAAAGTCCCAGTTTCCCTGGCACTGATTCAAAAGTTGGTCTACAGGCATTACTGCTTCCGGACCAAACATCAAAGCGAATGGGGACCCGGCTGTAACGCTATGAGGAGTTGAATTATATATGTACACTAAATCAGGTAGCATTTCTGGCCACGACCTACGGTCTTTTTCATCCATGGATTTGATCAAATTACACAAGGTCTTGTTATAACGCTCTGTTTGGCCATTGCCCTGGGGGTGATATAGCGATGTGCGAGTTTTCTTGATCCCATACAATTTGCATAATTCTCTGACAACATCGCTCTCAAAATTGCGTCTCTGGTCCGAATGCAACAGGAGAGGAATCCCAAACCTGACAAACCAAGAATCCCTGAATACTACAGCCACGACCTCAGCAGTTTGGTTCCGACAAGGTACAGTCTGAGCGAATTTTGTAAAAGCGTCTGTGACTACGAAAACGTCATCTAAAACCCTTTACCCTGGTCTAGCTTGAGAAAATTCATTGCCACAAGCTCTTGTGGACGAATGCAAGGAGATGCCTCATTGCAGGTCTTACTTTGGGTATTGGAACCTTCGAAACAATACAGTGGAAACAATTCTGAACGTACCTCTTAACGCTTTGACACATTCCAGGCCAAAAACATCCATATTTCAACAATGACAAAGTCCTTTCTCAACCTTGATGACCCCAGTCATCATGGAGTTTCCGCAACATCAGTGAGTAAATGGCCCAAAGGATTGTGATCCGCGTAAACCACACAATGAGAGCCAAGCAAGTACTCTCGGAATTTATCTGGACTGCCCATTTCAACGCGAGCAATTCAATTTTAAAACTTGACTATGAGGAACTGTCAGATTCGGCTCCATGCAAACCTCTGCTTGCGTTAGTGATAGGATGAAGACGTCCTTCAGAGTCATACTGCCTAAGACATGCTCGCAAACATTGAAACGATGCATCAACTTCAAAGACAAAATCCTCATCAAAATTAGGATAAATCAAAATTGGAGCAGTTGTCAGTTTGTGTTTCAATAGTCATTGCTTGTTCGCAATTCTCTGACCAACTCCAATGCGTTGAACTCAAGGGTTTCCGTTTCCCTGCTTTTCCTTTAGTGGTATGCTCAGAAATCAACTTATGAAGAGGAGCCACAATTCTTGAAAATCCAGGCAGAAAGCCTCCGATAATATGAGACCAGTCCAAGGAAAGACCTCAACTAAATGTAAATGGAAAAGCGAGGATAACGAATCACAGCTTGTTAACTTTTTGTTTTTTTTTTCTGTATGAAACGAATATTGTTTTGTAATTCGTGTTTATATCTGCTTTCTGATACCACTTGCCATAAATTATTCTGTATTCTGAACAGAACGTTGCTAAAGACATTAATTCAAAGTTTCTTCCTATTGGACGGTTTTTGTATCGGTCAATAATACTGGTCATCCAAATGCCTCATTGTTTAACTCCTTTTGGCTTAGTTTATTTCTAATAACGTTTATAGGCAAGCTCATTTTCGTGGTTTCTTCACCAACGCACATGAACTGCACATTTTGTGAGCATTGTTTTAATTTTAGGTTACATACCCGGTATACAGCTTCCTGTGCGCTCACTTCACGATTGTGGAGATATACGGTTCCTAGTTTTTTCATGGCAGATTTTCTGTCTTGATTAATTTCTTTGTGAGTTTGTTGTAAAAGCTGGCTCACCTCTCTTTCGGCTTTTGACATGAATGATACTATGTAAACAACACACGAATATGCGTCTACAATATATTGCAAATC
>JARFOD010033451.1:0-10522 GCA_031763545.1 Mopalia muscosa
TAGTAAACACAACTCTTCCTATACTAGCTTAGGCACAAGATGGAAAATCAAATCGTGAATCTGTCCCCTCTTAGACCATTTTCTTCAAACTATCTTAACAGTGTGGGCGTCAAGATCCATTCGTGGATCTCTTGTTTATTTATAACTAGGGTTCTAATAAACGAGTATATATCAATATTTATTCGATTTCAAAGAATTATAGCATGATTTTTTTTTACAAAAATGGTGTAGCTAGTTTATAGAATTGTGTGACATAGCGTGAGCGCAGCACGACTCACTTATTTGTATGGTGGCTGTTTCGTGCCACACAGTTTGTGTCGTTGTGTAAGTGTTATATCTCATGTCATAATACATCAATATCATACCAGTTAAATCCCCCTAACATATCATATAAATAACCCACCAGATTAAATCATGCTAGGATCACCACCAGGGTGAAGCTACTAATAAATTCCCTTTGAATCGATATGCGCCAAATAGTATAGAAGGACGTTTGACTGATTTATATCATACTCAAAGGCATAGTAGAATGATCTTCCAGCTAGGCGAGGAACAATTTCTAAAGTTACACTGAATTAGTTCTTGAAGATAAGCTAATGCATAATTTGACCTTCACTTTTAATATTCCAACAAAAATGTATCATTTTATGAAGCTTGGTATCAGTAAAATATTTAGAAGTAATTTCCGTTCCACACACTGAATATCAGAATCTTACAATGACAAAACTACCTAGCGTTATATAATATCTCAGCCCACTTGCAGTGAAGCTCGAGTTTTGTTTTGTCAATTTAAATAATGAATAAAAGGTATATGAGATTAATTTCGAAATGTGTGATGCTTTCATTGCGGCATGCAATCCAGCGGAGCTCAAATTTGTAATTATCCAATTTGACCTGTTGAAATAGTATTGCATTGCCTGCCGTTCCCTTTGAAGTCTCCCGTTCCTTTTGAAGCTGTTAGAAGACGCCTTCCAATTACAACACAAAACATGAAGTTAAATTCGATATGTTCTTACAAATCAAATCAAAGGCAACTGTATTTTTTCTGGTGAGTTGTTAGATTTTTTAAGTCTATCTCTATCATCTAATGAGTTCAACACTTTGTTTCATTTACAATTTTTATTTCATTTAGGTTGTTAAGAGAAAAAACAAACCACCGAAACAGAACCCGTTAACAAAGGATAATGTTAGTCGCCCGTGTTATCTCTGTAAACGTTTTATTGTCAGGTTTTCTTCCGCTACATCCAGTTAACAGTGAACCATCCATTTCGGCAGGTATGCTTCAGAATGTCACCGGATCAAGAGTGTAAAATTACGCTTTTGGCTGCGGACCACTACGTTCTTCGTGATTGTTTTTCTGGAGAAATGCTGATTATATATATTTACTGTTGATAATAACCCTGTTTGTGAGCCAGGTTATAGCAATGACCCGGTTATCTGGGGTATCCAAGCTAAACCTAGATAATAGTGCCTTTTAATGTCTACGGTCTCTAGAGATATCCGGGAAGAACTCCTGGTGATCAAGTCTCGGATCTGATTGCTATTGTGCCAAATACACATTATACATTGTATGTAAGTCGTGTTCTATACTACAAACTATACAAAAATAATACGGAATTCTAATTACAAATAGTTTAAAATTTTAGCCTAGAATTAACATAAGTAAGCAACACTCAGTCGCTCCCACTGAGATTCAACACGTCTTTTCAATACAAATAGCTATTAAATGTAAGTTACATTAATTGTTGTGGACATATTGGTGAGTGGAAGCAGCGGACCGTCAATAGAGTGACTATACTTCTCTCATTCGTCACCATCAAATGATTACATAACTACTATGCAATATTTTCACAATTTCAGTGAAGAATAGAAGTGGTAAAAGGGTATCCGAAACTAAAGGCCTGCTCTCTAAACAATTATGCAACATAAACCACTCTATTGTAAAACGTTTGCGTTATGAACATGATGTCTATTAGCTATGAAGAACATTATCATATATGATGACTCATACAGCCATTATTTTGGAAAATTGAACTTTAATAGATCTAAGTAAAATTATGAGGAACAAAGGAAATAAAATAATATCGATATTCCGCCCATTTATATCATAACTACCTTGTCAATAGTTTTGATCCCCAGAACTGAAAAGCGTACTTACATCGGGATGTAAGCCTACTTACATCACGTTGAAAAAATTGACATTGTCATAGCTTTTATTGAATTTTATTGTTCTGAATGATGAAACACAAGTGACGGGACATTGAACAAAACAGGACTTTGAACGATTTCTGTTTAGATATGCTGGAATTGCTATGTTGTTCGACGGGTCGTGGGGCATTATGTTTAGGCGTTCTCCAGTTAAGTAGACATTCATGCCTTTATGTAAGTGTTCTCGTGTCATAGAGGGTTATCCAGTTACAAATACCTATTAGGCTAATGTTTATCACCGAATGAATTTTCCGGAAAACAAATATTTATACAGTCAGTATAACAAAACAAGTACAAAATCCCGACAATTGATGTTCAACTCGCACTTCGCGCTGGTTCAACTTCAAATGTTTCCAGCTAACAAGTCATTATGTTCCATTCTCAAATGTAAAATATATTGTAGAAAGTTATATATGATGCCTAGAATATTTGAAGTCGCAGTGCTCAAGGGTATTACACTTATATGGCGGCGGTGCATTTCAACAATCATTCACACAAGCGCAACCATAAGATGTTAAGTGTTTGGACATCCGTTGAAAAAGTGATCCCCCGACAGCGGTAAATAAAGACAATAGACCCTACTGCTATTCCCCCGAGAAACTTTTATTAACCAGAAAGTTTATATATTTATCAGACAGAAGATATTATTTTAATTGACCAAATTTCGGCACTATCAAATAATATTTGATGTGGGTCAGGAGCTCAAGTGATCCGCAATATACGACCGATGAAATCTTGCCAAGTGGAATATTAAAATAGAGTTTGAATAGAAGCCCCTAGCTGACAGCATGTTTAAATTAGAATACATCAAGCGAAATCATTCACGGCATCTTTACATTTGGAATATCTTAACTCTCTCTTGTCAAATGGATCAAACGTACTAACTAATTAAGTTTGATTCAATTTTAACAAGAAGTTTTCAAACTCACACACAGAACCGAAAATGAGACTTTACCATCAGGTGGCGCCACCTGTAGTCCGAAATACGTTAAAACTACTCCCAAGCGACATCTTGTCCTAAAGTTCGATTCGTATTCCACCAGAAGTTTTTAGGTAAACATACAGACATCAAATTAAGACAAACCGGTGGCACCACATATAGGTCGACATACGCCAAATCAATATCAAGCGAAGTTTTGTCTTGACACACATACTAAGTTTGAAATTGCCCAAGAAGTTTTCAAATTAACATACAGAAACAAAATGTAGACTTTGCCACCAGGTGGCGCCAAGTGTAGTCCGAATAAACCAAAACTAATCGCAAAACGACATCTTGTCAGATGGAACAATCACTCTTAGTTTGATTTGAACTCCACAAGGTGTTTTCAAGTTATCATAAAGAAACCAAATTTAGACTTTGCCACCATATGGCACCACCTGTAACATATGCCAAAATCAATCCCAAACGACATGGAACACACATACTAAGTTTAATTTGAATTCAATAAGCGGTTTTAAAGTTTATGTTCGGAAACAAAAAAGTTGGACAGACAGACAGTCGGACAACCCCATAACATAATACGCCCCCTCAAATGACGAACGCATAAAAACAAGTTAATAGAGTTCCATGTATTACAAAATAAAAAATACTACAAAAACTAACAAAAAACAGACACTTTATTGAATTTTAACACAAATTTTAAACATTCAATAGAAATGTTACATTCAGGTACGAAGCATAATTAATTAGTTTGTTAATGTTCGTTCTTACATTGTTATCCAATATCCTTCCTGACCTCCCCAATGTGTTTGCATGCTTGCAACTATTACTATCAAAATGATGTGTCAAATTATGAATATTTTAATTTAAATTATGTCAGTTTAACATACCACACAACTTAAGTGCTCGATAAGGTCACAATCTATAAGAAAAAGAAAAAAATATTGAGTTCTATGAATAAAACATCCTTCACGGTAATAGTGTGACTATTAAATTCAGTTACGTCTGTCCATATCTTCTTACATTTTCTCAGAAATGATTCCTCCTATAGTTATCCCCGAGGGATTTAATGGAGTCACGAAACCCCATTATGTAATGTTTAGTTAAATAAACTAATTGTTTTTTGCAATCCCAGATTACAAAGAAGTTCAAATCATGAAAACTACGGTTGCAAGGTAATGCCTTTTCATAAAATTATTATTTCGTCCGTGCCCATTTGTATTGTAAAATATTCTACTGGCAATATTCACGAATATATGAGGGACTTTAATATATCCATTTTGACAGTTGTGTGGTTTGTAAAGTAGACCATCACTGTTCAATCGACTGTCTGTAAATGGTAGTTAATATAAATAACAGAAAAATTAATCAAAGTATATTCCATGAGAATGAAGGTCACATTGTAAAAAAAAAATCGTCAAACCGATTATACCTTGGATTACAATATACCAGTTTATACAGAATTACAGTATCATATTTTTATTTACAAAAATGGTGTACCTTGATTATAGAATTGTGTGGCACAGCGTGAGAGCGGTACGAAACCATGTATTTGTATGGTGGGTGTTTTGTGCCACGCAGTTTGTCTGTCTACCAAAGAGTAACTATCCAAAACTATAAGTGTGAGCTAGGCATAATATAATCCTGTATGCCTACTTCATTAATCTACATTAATCTATCATGCAATGTTGATTTGTATTTTTGGTTGACGCCGTTCCCAAGCGTACTTCATTTGAAAATGTACGTGACGTCGTATTGTCCGCTTTGTAATCTGACTAACTTAATTCAAGGACATTTGGGAGCAAAACCTTTTTAAAAACCACACCCGCGAAAGCCGAAATCTCCTCGTAATGGATCTAGTATAAGAGGTTTCTTCTGACTAAGGGGTCGTTAGTGTCATGCAGGCATTGGAATGATGTCTAATCTAAGCTCTGGACTACATTAACTCTCCAACAAAACAATTCTCTATTTATCGTTGTGTTAGTGTACATCTCATGTCATAGAACATCAGTGTCATACCAGTTAAATCTACCTAACATATCAGATGCTGCACGAGTCGTGCTTGATTAAATAATACCCCATCAGATTGAATCATGCTAGGATCACCACTAGGGTGAAGCTATTAATAACATTCCCTTTGAAGCGAATTGCGCCAAATAGTATAGAAGGACGTTTGGTTGATTTAGGTCATACTCAAAGACATAGTAGAAAGATCTTCCAGCTAGGGTCAATTTCGAAGTTACACTGAATTAGTTTTTGAAGGGACGCTAACGCACAAGTCGACCTTCGCGTTTAATGCTCCAACAGATTGCATCATTTTATAAAGGCCAGAGCTTGGTATCTGTTATATGTATAAGTAATTTCCGTTCCACACACGGAATATCATAATCTTGAAATGACAAAACAACCTAACGGTTAGAATATCAGTGTAGTCCGATTTCTAATGTGTCGTCCATTTAGTTAATGAATATAAGAAATGTTAAGATAAATTTCAAAATGTTTGATGCTTTCATTGCGGCAGTCTTATAGTTAGGGTCTTTAAAGTCCAACTCTATCATCTAATGAGTTCAACATTTTGTTTCATTTACAATTATTTTTACATTTTTAACAGAAAAACAAACCACCGAAACATAACCCGTTAACAAAGGCTCCCATGCTATCTCTGTCAACGTTTTATTGTCAGGTTTTTTTTCTCTCGCCACATCCAGTGAACAGTGAACCATCCTAACCGGCATGTATGCTTTAGAATGTTAACAGATCCAGAACTAAGTACCTGTGTAATATTCCGCATTTGGCTCCCGACGACTCCGTATTTCGAAATTGTTTTTCTGGAGAAATGCTGATTATATATATTAACTGTCGATAATAACCCTGTTTGTGAGCCAGGTTATCGCAATGACCCGGTTATCTGGGGTATCCAAGCTCAACCTAGATTCTAATGCCTCTTTAATGTCTACGGTCTCTAGAGATATCCAGGAAGGACTCCCGGTGATCAAGTCTCGGGTCTGATTGCTATTGAGCCAAATACACATTAGACAGTGCATGTAAGTCATGTTCTAAACTATACAATGTGTCCATGAATCCAAGCGAGAGCGCTGTATAATTGTTTCATCAAGACTTAGGGTCCCATATCAGGACGCTGTGGTGCGATAGTAACTTAAATTCAAATTATGCTTTGTACATCATTAATCATTAACACTTGAACAAGTGAACAAGCTATCACCATATATAAAGAAAAGAGTTTAGGATGAACAGAAAAAACCTTATGTGGTATAATAATTGTTGTTAAATTAGTCATTGTGTGCGCTTTTCCACTTTACCAAAGAAATTTGATTTCATATAAGGACATACATGTATGCTTAGGAGAAAGCCAACGGTGCACTTTCCATACAAAATTGGCACACCTGTACTGGCGCGTTTATATTCTCTTCGTCCATTTCCTTGCTATCACTGCATTGTAACACTCTACCGAGTCGTCTATGTGGAGTTTGGGTTTATAATAATTTCTCCGACCGCCTAGTGCAGTTAACAGTTCATCAATTTTGCTTTATATCGCTTAGACCGCTCACTTCACGTAAAATAAAACCATTGGCAGCCATCTGCTCAGTTTGTACCACTCTGTGTTTGAAGAGAGTTGACAGGTCATCCATTTGTCAGTATTAAACTCATTGTTAGTCAGTTCATATGTTGGTTTGGGTTATCCGTCACCAGTCGATCGCGGTTTTGTTAAACCATACGGATATATGCTTCAAAATGTTGACGAATGCCGATGGACCCTGGTTAAAATGTAACAAGACAACTATGTAGACTATTCTTAATATTCACATTATAAAGATACGGGTATATGTACTATATCAAATTGAATTTGATGAACCGTGGATAATGTCATCCATTCTTATTAAAAAGTGTTATAACGGGGTTGCAAAGGCTAAAAAAAACCAATTGTTTTTTCTGTATATAAGTCGTTCTTTAAATTCTGATTGTGCCAGTGTATTTGTCCTTCCTTGTTCCTCTTTGGCTCCGAAAGCACGAGGGTAACAATAAAGTCTTTCCAGCCGCCCGCCTATCTGGTTGGGACAAAGAACTCCCTATTCTCTGATGGAATGACCATTAGCTATAACATGGACAGATTTGATATGGATAACTATGCTTCTATCTCGAAACAAACACTCTTGTATGGTATGCCTACTGGCTGTCCGTCTATTAGTTCTTATTTTCTAACAAAGGCTCTTCTCGAATTACTGAGAAATAACCGGTAAATAATCCCTTGTTATAACAATTACCGTCATGTTAACTGTTAAGCTGTGGTATCATTAATGTAACCAAATTCAATGCATTGTGAGGAATTGGAGACTAAATACATTTCGCCTTCAACCAGTTTTTGGGAAAATGTTTGATACCTTTAATGAATTTCTCACCTTTAGAAGTAGGTAACTGCCTTGACACGTGCACGTATTTTGTATTACAGACTCTTGTTGCAGTTTATTTGTTTGCGTGGTGGCTCCATTCTAAGAAAGCGTTATCTGTAAAACCCCTGTAACGAGCAATGTGTGGCATCCACCAGATGGGATGTATTGACGTATTGAACAGTGTAACATCATAAAGCAGGTATAATTGCAGTGTATATTCTTATTGTGCAACGTAACTAGTGTTTTCTTTAATCCAAAGAACAATCGACCGGCTAATACTCAAGGGTGATAGTTGATACAGCTGCCTGAGTTTCTTCAGAACAGTCGTCCAATTTCCAAGGCACACGCTTTACTTTTTATTTATACATGGCTGCTTCAGAGGAAGCCGCGAGAAAGAAAGGCGTGCAGCCACAATGGAAGACTTAATGTCAACTCCCATAGGTTTACTCTCGTGGAATAAGGCATGGAATTGGACTAAATCGGATGCTCTGTGGAAAGGTAAAGCAGTGTTTCATGCTGTGGGCAATTTGACAAATTAGAGTTACAGGGTGGAATTCGCTTAAAGCACACTGCATTAGATCACTTGGTTGATTACACTCTGCTGGTCTGAGCCAAATCAATTTGAATTTAGGACATTTTTTACCCCACGCGTGCTTGAAAATTCGGCTGTTATGCGATACGCGACGTATCATTGGATATATACATCATGCAATGATATACATAATAAATATATATAACTACAATGCGTTTCAGTGAAGGATTGAGCTTTATCAAGAACATGATCTAGGTGATGTCAATTAGTATTCTAAAATCAGAAGTCAGCTTCAGAAATCACCATCGTAATCTGAGTTGTCCGTCTTATATGACCATTACAATTAAACAGAAGTATGAACAATAACTGAATATCATCTGAATCGACCAAATTCACCACTATGCAATATACTTCTGTTTTCCGGACAAATGACAGGAGAAAATAATTTGTCGGACTTTAATTAATTAGAAAACATAATAAATTCGTTGGCCAGAATGTGTTTCTATGAGTATGTATGACGCTAGATGGATTTAAAACTAGATTGTGGATAGTATTGTATTTCCATGGTATGAAATATAATTGAATCGAGTTATCCATATTGAAAAAACACAAGAAGGAACCGCTGTATTTCCCTTTTACACTACTTTTATGCATCCAAAAGAAATCGAATATTTAAGTATGATACATAATGAATGATTTCCTGGGTCCCTGTGTTGATTTTGAGGAAAATCATGTTTAAAATATTATTACGACAAAAAAGGGCGGAACATGATATATGTATATATAAGTGGAAAGGTCTGATACACAGGATTCCAAATATGGAATTGTGTTGAAGAACCAATAATAACTGTGATACTTGTTGCTCAAAACACTTTAGTTTTCCGCACAATTTCAGTGGTTATATTCTTCTTTCCAGGAAATCAAAACAATATTATAAATTAATATTTGAAGTTTCGATATGTATGCAACTTATACGCAAAATCTGATTTGTTTCCTCGTTTGTTTGTTTGTTTGTTTGATTGGTGTTTTACGTCGTACTCAAGGGTATTTCCCTTATATGACGACGGGTTGTCACTTCACACTGTTCCTTGCCTCATTACGATAGAAAACTGGGAGGAAACTTGGTAAAACCAACCCGCAATTATCGGAACCACATCGTATGACATTTTCGTATACGTGATGGACAGACGGACTCCATCCGGTGAACGGTAAATTGGAGCAGGATAAGTAAGCACACGCAAACCACTAAGCCATGGCCACGCAAAATTCAAACGCAAATGTCTAAATTTGCATTTCCATCAAATCCAGATTGCAATTGATGTAACACGATGGGGTGTGCCTATTTCAATAGGTGGATAGAGTGGTCAGTTATTCCAGAGAATAAACGATGTGCTTTATTCTTCATATTTACACATTTGAAACAATTAACGTTACATAAGGAATCGGGGTTTTATTTTTAAAACTGTGCAATAATAGTGTGACTGTTTCAGTTACGTCCGTCAATATCTTCTTACATTTTCACAGAGATTATTCATTATATAGAGATACCCAAGTGATTTGACGGTTTCCCAGCACCCACATTATGAAACAATCTTTTGGAAACTAGGGATTTTGTTTTTACCGTGCACGACTAACAGATGAGCCAAATGGTGTAAATTACGCTACAGATAGGCTCGTTGTGAAATGATTTATCCAAATTATTTCGAGGCCTGTTTCTCGTCACATGTGACTTTTTTTTAGCTGGATATATCCATTAAGAGCTAAATTATTTCTATGTTTTCATTATGATAGGTTTAAGTGTCTATAAAGGGAAAGAACCCTGTTCAATGTGTGAAGATTGCAATCGCCGTGACCACATCCTGACAAGGACAAAGGCTTATATTAATTTTGTGTGAAAATGTGGTTTTGAAACACAAGATTACTTTCTTAAAAGAGAGCAGTTATTTTAAATAGCCAAATAAGAATTATCAAGCTATATTTTCTGCTAATTAAACTGCCATCGCCGGAGAAAATCAACGAAGTTATTAAAGTCATCGAATACTGCCTAAGTATACTCTAACACCCCCCCCCTCACACACACACACCATCAGCTCAAAATTTGCGATTGTTTTATTATCGCATATTCCAAAGGTTGAGATTGTGATCCTTATCCCAGAGCAGACCCGATAAAAAAATTTGAATTTGAAGACCGTTAACTTTGATGACAAAACTTAACTAAATTATTTACAACAGGGGTTTTTGAGATTGATCACAGCTTGAATGGAATTCAACTAGCATTTGACACGGTCAACTATTGTCAAGTTGATAGAAAAACGGGTAAATTTCACAATATCTATGCATAATTATTTGCGAAACAGATATAGAATGACTCAATTTGATATTATAAAGAAATTGTGAAAAAATTAGATTGAATAACTTCAAACAATTGAGCAT
>JARFOD010033462.1:0-10522 GCA_031763545.1 Mopalia muscosa
GGGTGGCTGAGTGGTCTAGGTGGCCGGCATTTACTGCTGGCGATTCGGTGCCTAACTCTGAGGGTCGTGGGTTCGATCCCCGGACGGGTTTCAACCTGCAAAATTGTCTGAACTAGAATCTGTTTAAACTAAGAAAGTGTTATCCCAAAATAACGAAATTACTGTTAAACTTCACTTTCTAAAAGACACCAAAAATATTCATTCCTTATGCTCTGGTTTGCTCAACAATCTGGGATAGATCAAGTCCGTTTGGACTTTACTCCCGTCGCTATAATCCTGCACTTATGATTCGTTATATGTTTCATGTGGTGAATAAAAATACAAAAATACAAAATTAGAACCAAGAGGCATTTAGAAACTGTTGACAAAACATAAAACTCAATGATCTATTGATAACAACTTTTGGTTCACTGAGTTAGGTGTACGATTTTTTAAGGTACTTTCTCGTGTCCTTTGTCACATGCCAACGTTTTATCTGTAATGTCTTTAACCTAGAATAAATGATAATAAAGCCAATAGCGAACCCTCATGGGTTTACTACAGGTGCAACGTTCAATATCTATTCATACATCGTTCTCAACCATATTTACCCGAACTGTTTTTAATTTTATTTCTTTAAACTTTAAACAACCTAAATTGGTATAATTAATTTCACTTTATTTATTTGTCATGTATCAAGACCTTTATCCACTTGTTGGCTTGATTTGAATTGAGAACCCGTTTCTTTCCTTTGTGCTAATTTATTCCCTAAGTCTAAATATTTATTTAGGCTCTACACCCATTGGGTAGGAATGCCTTCATTGTATAGGGAACAGTCTCAATTAAGAGGTAAAACCCCTATGAAACAAAAACAATGAGGCATGACCAACCTGGTCACCTGTCAGTCAAATTCCATACATTGAAATTCGGGACATGTGTGAGATCTTTATTTCTGTTTAAATCAAGTATATACCCCCACCCCCCCCCCCCCCCCCCTTTTAACAAAAAAGGAGAAGCCAAATTACAATTGAAAATAATACATGCAGATATATTTCATGTTTTAGGTGCCATGGGGCTGGAGAAAGGCTTCACTAAAGATGAACTACACCAATTTACAAAACGACTGAAAGCCAAAGTCGACTCAGAAGGGACGGACGACTATATTAGGCATGAGCTACAAAGTCTAATAGAAAGACTTAAAATGGCCCCAGATTCTCTTCATAAGTCTCCGTTGAAAAGAAGTCGTTTTCAGCGAACCATTAATCATATTCGTACGATAAGAACCCGAAGTCCGAGCGGCCATAGAGAAGAACGGCAAGGTGGAGGTGCCAGGGACAGTCCTATGCATGGACAGAAGGACAGCGCACTGAGTAGCCCTTTGTTAGAGCCGGGTTCCTATGCGACGGAAGGCCCGTTGGATAAGACAGTATCTTCTTCTGGAACATCGCAAAACGTACATCAATCGCATCATGAATGTAGGCAGCGGTTAATTCGTCTAGCTGGTCACCTAAAACCATCTCTTGATCAAGGCCTCGATAAGGAGACTTGCGAAGACGTCAATAGAATTATCGAAGACACACAGTGGTATCTCAGACGAACATACAAAGCTTTCAAAGACGTTGAAATAGTGTCTGTGGGCAGCATAGCTGATGGCACAAAAATTATCGCTGCTGACGAATTTGATTTGGTTATCCTGATGCCTGCTCTAGAACAATCCATTAGCCAAATTGAAGTTATGAAAGACACCGAAAATGAATATATCAGGCTGAAACTTTTGAACAAGCAAGATTCTGACAAATACAAGCATCTGCATGATAATATAAATGAAGAGAATAGTGAACATCTTTTGAAACTTGCAATGGACGCCTTACAAAGCTTTTTAAGAAGGGGTTGGAAAATTGTCTCGACTGAGACAAAAAGCTTCGTCACTCGAATACATCTTGATAAAGAAACCGGTTCCAAGACTCGAGCTGTAAGGCTCGACATTAGCTTAGCTCTGCCCGTGGTCAGTAATAAAATATCGCCTCTAAATCTCGAAGATCCTGAAGATTTGGTAAAACTGCCTATGTGGAATCAACTTCAAAGTGCATTACAAAAATTCGAAGGAAAGATCTTTGCTTTGATACATAGCAAGTCCCATAACAGTTTGAAGAGAATTTCCTTGGCTCTTGCCGAAAAGGAACAGTTACATAGGTACGGGGCGACAAGCGGACCAGTGCAGTGCCTTAGCCTTTGTAAAATTCTTGTGGCGCTTTTCTTTCCTTTGGTTTATGTTGACGGGTCGTGGGAAGCTTACGTCCCACCCTACCTATTAAAGAACGCCATCTTCTACTTGATGGAATATTATAAGCCTAAAGATCATTGGGACGGCGAAGAAATTTACTTTAGGGTCGTTGACGTCTTCATGCTTGTGAAAAGATCCTTATTGTCAGATGACTTTAGTTCAAGAGGATCTAGAATATCTTTATTCGTCTTCCCGGGGGTGACGACCTTCCCGGAATTCTGTAACAACTCGTGCCGTTTCGACCCGGAGAAGCAGCAGCTCCTCGACAGTTTGCCCCATAGCTTTTGCGAAGGGACATTGACCTATCCGTGTCGTTTCCCATTCTCAGATGACTTGGAAATCTTAATGGAACACCAGGAAACGAAGGCAATATGTTCTCAGTATGTCCAGCGTCTCAGAAATACTGACTGGAAATTTCGCGAAATCCTCGCTGACTTTATCACGATAGTTAAAACCATCTTTGACTTCAAAGGCTTGGAACCGTGGGCAGCAAATGAAAACAACAACAACATAAACCAGATTACTTAGCAATATTGGGTTTCTTGTAAAAGACAAACCGTTTTTCGCTGTGGACAAATTAATCATGCACATTTAAGAAAATTTGCTACATTAGCCACAGTATAGCTTTCAAAACAAAATCAACAAACAAATGCAACAATATTTGACACAGCCCTGAGTTTTCCTTGAGGCGCTCCCATTTGCAGAGAACAGTATGTTTCAAACAGCCGTTACTACAGATTTGACGAACATCAATTTTCCAGCAGCGCGAAGCACTTCACATTCTATGGTTATGTTGGTTTTGTTTTTCCGGGTTGGAGTAGACCTTCGTTACATCAATGAAGTCAAGCGAACTGCAATTTGCCTTCATGGTCGTGACGGTGGTGTAAACGGTATGCTTTGTTCAATGATTAACCACCATGACTGAGTCCAGAGTATTTCTCCGGCTTGATGTTACACCATGCTAGATTTAACATGTGTATGTTATCTATTTACGTGGCATATAATAAACTGGCCAACAGTGCTTCACTTCAGTTCTTTAAGTGGCACAAGTGCTTCACTTGTTGATTTCAATACTACATGGACATAGTCAAGTGGGCTTGTAACGAATATTGTTATAATATTTTCGTTATTTTGGAATGACACTTTCTTAGTTAGAACATATACCTGTTCAGAAAATTTTGTAGGTTGAAACCCATCCGGGAATTTTCTGAACAGGTATATGTTCTAACTAAGAAAATAACGAAAATACTGTTATTCTTAACTTCCTAAAAGACACAAAAAATTATTCAATATTGTTATAGTTGATGATATTTGATACCTATCTTTTGTACACATTGTTGTCTTTTACAAGTTGTATACAAATCTAATTGTATATAAGGCTGCTGAGTCGCATGGCAAAACACAAGTTCTACAAGATACGTTGCAACAGCTGACGCAAAAGATAAGTTGCAACAGCTGACGCAAAGGGAGATTAATATGGTACTCAAATAACCGAAATGCCACCTATGTCATTGACAACTGACAATACAATTGAATGGGGTTGGCCTGTGGTCAAAATGGGAGATAAATATGTATGTATGATCTCACGATCTCGCTGCTGGGTTTTGGAACAACATTTTAGACATTTCTAATCGTAAATAAGTCTTCCCAGCCCTGTCTTTCGGGGAATAATACTACAACAACAATTGCTCCAAGGTGCAAGCGAATGACTTTCAAGGCCTAATCACTACTGGTCGAAGAGAAGCACGTGCGCTACCAACAGTAAGCACGTACGCTACCAATTGGCGATGGCCAACTTTAGGAACCCTTCACGAACGTAAATTCTGCTTAAAGAGCTTTCCATCCTCATGCTGGGGTCTTTCTCAATAGTTTACCTGGAGTAGCCGTGTATAAAGAGTTTGTGTTTTTAATTTATTAGAAACCATATGTTTTGGTATGTTCCTGGATGGATTATTCCAATAAAAACAATTAACATCCTACCGTTTTGCGTCTCCAAACCGTTAGGAATTTAGCCTTAGAACGAGTTGTTTGATGATAAATTGTAAAAACAAACACAAGTGTGTCTAATTAAAAATACAAACGCCTTACATACACCACGTAAACACTTGAGATAGACCACGGCATAAGGACGGAAAGATCTTTAACAAAATGTTCACGAGGAGTTTGGTTAGGAGTTTGTGTTTTTAATTGATTTGTGCGAGGTTTTGTGTCTTTATTTCAATGCTACAGAAACGCAGCATAATAACTGCTGAGTTAATCTGCTCTGTTTTATATTATATTTGATATGAAATTTATCAAATCCTATTTTTCAATGTATTATAAAGGAATGGTGTGCAATAATTTTAGACATTATTTATTTCTAGAAAGTGCTTTTGTCAAATGATTTGGAAGATTTTTCTATTTTTTGTATTTATGAAGATGGATATTTATTGACTGTTTGGAAATACATTTGTTATTTATACTGAGCTAGTCTTTGTTTTTCTATGGAATTTTGTGTGAACGTTTGTTTGATTGGTGGTGTTTAGTGTACTTAAAGTTGATTCACTCATCGGGCGATGTACAAGCACTTTGCGTAAAGAATGTCCTCACTGGCGAAGACAAATACAAGACAATCACAGGACGAAAAAAAAGTACAATAAGACAATTGTACAAATTTACATTGAACGATCCCACTGCAAACTGTATTGAAGGGAGTTTCCTATTGTTAAAAGGTGGGTATTACAGTCACATGATTATCTGAAGTTATGCCCTTATAGTAAGTAACGTCACAGTTGATAAATATGTACAGCTTCAATTTCAAACTGCCATTGTCACAAATGTTGGGACGACATAGGACCGCCTTGCAAGGATCAAGTTACCTCCCTTGCCAACTTCCCAGGACTGAATCTTGATCTATATCATTTCGAGCCAATAAGATAAATTGACAAATGTAGAGAGAAAATGATGAAAAGGCACGTTATATTCTTGGAATAATTTTGACAAAAGATTTTTTTACCTGTAGGACTCGGTTTCTTTTGGCACCGAAATACTGAAGTTAAATTTTGCTGTACTGTGTTGTAAATAAAAATGGTCCGTTCATTTGATCCATGGCCATCCCAATTGCTTCATAGGATTGAAATTTTAATTCACTTATTGCTTGACCGAAAGAAGTTGTTCTCTCAAAGATAGGTTACGTTTATACAGTGATGAGCACGTTATATATCCTTTCACAACTTCCACGGAATTAATTGCTGTTTAAGCCAGACTCATGCTATATCATTGCGATGGCGTATTTGCCATGTCAAAACTTGGCGGAAAACGCCGACAAAACCCCGTTAACGACTCCCGCGTATCGCCACAGTAACCGATGATTAAACCGTGATATTTAAGAACTCATATATTTGTTGGTAAACATCACTTCCAGCTATTCAATGGTAATTTGTTGACACTTTGTTTGACTAGAGGGAGCCTTTCATAAAAGGAGGTGTTGAATGTTGAGCCGTGAAGGTATTCGTCGCGGGTTCGATTCCAGTGTAATTCTTCCAAACACTCGTACGCCAATTGACCGTAATCGAAATGAAACTTGTTTGCAAAAAGTTGGGGTGCGTTCTTCATGCGGGGTAAATCCTTTTCGTTAAAGATACAGATTTGTCGGACTCTCTTACCGCTGCATAGATTGCGCTTCCACAGTTTGTACCTGGCCATAGACTCTTTATTTTCCAGTTCCTGTGATGTGCCTGCAGAAAAATTAAAATCATAAGCGTAACACCATTGCTATCAAATTATTTAAAAGAAACGCAATAGTCTCTTTAACCATTTATATCATGATCCTGACAAAGATAAATTATTGGGCTTTTTTTGGCCTACTGTTGTCTGACTGACCGGCCGACCGACCGACCGATCCATCGATTGATGTTCAATGTCGTTTTTAAAGCCTAGCTTATGTCGCGGTTCCGTCGAGTGAGAAATAGATCTGTCGACGTCAACTAATCAACCGTAGCTTCGAATGTGACGTAAGCGCATCTGCGTCTCTGCCGCGTCTATCGACAACGAGTTGCCTTCCAGTTCCAGATAGTCGCCCTTGTTGAACGATGTTTAACTCTCTACCAATTCTAAGTAATTGCAAGTGACATAAGCGCTCGTCCGGATACGACCAACTAGTTCCAGTGAGTTGTGTCTAGTCTCTGACGTGCTCAGTCGTGATTAGTCGTCGTTAGTTCTATCGGATCGCAGATTGACATAAACAGCGCGTATAAGGGTACTTCATTTATATGACGATTGTATGCATGCACATCACAAGTAAAAAGTCACATTGCCTCATCCATTGGATGTGAATAAGATTTTCCCTTTTGAAATTGAATTGTGTGTCTAGTGCTAAGTCAAAACTACTGAGTATTGTGTACCAAACAAATGTACAAAATGGAAAGTAAATGGCTGCACCGGCTTAACATAGTGTGGCTAAATAATGCTCACACATATTCTCGTGTCTATTATATCTTTTCATTCATGCTTTATAGACACTCCTTATTTGACACAATCGACCGCACAAAATTATTGATTGCGCTTACGTATGTAGTAATGAAAATGCTTATTTATCTGTAATAAAAAACAGACATCGACGTGTATTAGGGTTAACAATGAAACAGGGAAAAACATTTATTTTTAGTTGTTAAAGTAAATGTAGAAGGAAAAAAATTTGAACCGAATTACAATAAATTTCGCGAGTTCGTGAAATATCTCACGAGTTCAGTCGTTCGTTCTTTCGTTTTTAATTCGCTGAGGGTTATGGTAGACGGTGAGTTACAATGTATGATATACTTACCATTATAAGCCCCAGGACCCCCGAGTTGAGGGTTGTGTTGTAAAGAGACAAAGAAAGTCTCGTCAGGAATCCGTGTTAATCGGGTCCATTCCAAGAAGTCCTTAGCTTTTTGGTCCTTGAACATAAATTCCACGAACGGACGAGACAACAGCACATGCACAGGACCTTTGAATATTGTTATGTTATGAGGCGCTGGTTCAAACTTTAACGTCCGCTTGACGTTACGTCTGAAAGGCAATCAATGAAACAATCAGACGTGAATAAAATGAATTTAAGATTAAAATTATTAATTTATTCAACAAATTTTTTTCATGTTCAATCCTACTTCGATGTACTGTTCATAGGAAAGAGTCCCGTCTGTCAACCATTAGGGATATGAAGGAGTCACACGATGTGGCTCCGGCAATCGCGGGGGTGGTTTTTACGAAGTTTTTTTCCCGGTTTTCCTCTGTAAATTTGGCAAGGAAAAGTGTGAGGTGGACAGTCCGTCGTAATTTAATTGAATCCGACTTGAATACGACGTTAAACCCAATCAAACAATCAAACAAACACGTCACCTGAGCTAAGGGTATAAAATACGGATATGCACGGGCACATTATTTTTATTTTGTGGAAGGAAAATTTAAAGAACTCGTCCCGAATTTCAGTTATTATTTTTTTAAAAATAATGATGGTTATGCAAAGCCTGTGTGTTCCAGATAACTTCATGCTCAATAGTATTCCCAATGATCAAAGTCCAGTCTAATCCAGCATGATATTGTCTCCGTACACTCTTAGAAAATAAGGTTCTTTGAGGCTTCTTTAGAAAAAAAAGATGGTTTTAAATAGAACCAGGGTGGTTCGAAATGGAACCATAAAACGGTTCTTTGTTAGGGAGAATACAAGGAAAAAGGTACTGTGAGGGTAACATACAGACTCTAAAAGGGTTCCACCAGAGCCACATTTGAAGAACCGTAAAGGGTTTCACCAGAGCCACATTTGAAGAACCGTAAAGGGTTCCACCAGAGCCACATTTGAAGAACCATAAAGGGTTTCACCAAAGCCACATTTGAAGAACCGTAAAGGGTTCCACTAGAGCCACATTTGAAGAACCATAAAGGGTTTCACCAAAGCCACATTTGAAGAACCGTAAAGGGTTCCACCAGAGCCACATTTGAAGAACCATAAAGGGTACCACCAGAGCCACATTTGAAGAACCGTAAAGGGTTCCACCAGAGCCACATTTGAAGAACTGTAAAGCGTTCCACCAGAGCCACTTTTGAAGAATCGTAAAGGGTTCACCAAATCCACATTTGAAGAAACGTAAAGGGTTTCATTAGAGCCATCTTTTTCTTCGAGTAAATAACGTTTTGAATAAAGGGGCCGTATAACATGCCAGAAAAGCGGCTTCAATTCAGCATTTTGTAGGCGAAAATATCGTCATGGGTTATAATTCGTGGGAATTTGATTGAGGTTCAAGTCATGCTGAAAGCGCAAGGCTTACCCATACATTACATACATTTGTCGAGAAAAATTCGCTGGTCGGGTTCTCAAAGTTTTTCTTCCACGAAAAGAAATAGTTTTTCCAGCTTTGTATATACTACACATCCGACTAACAAATTCAGACAAGACAACAATTTTTAAATATATTTTATGGAATTGTAAAAAGCAAAAATTACAAACCTTCGTCGTGTGGCATAGATATCATTAGCGCCTTGATAAGCCTGTAATATTTTCACAATTTGCCAATTGGTTTTCAGAGGGAATTCCTGTCCTGTAAGATTTATAAAATATTTCCATTTGGTAAATTGCAATAAATCTTTCATGCAGATTAAATCGGCTTTGAGCACGGAAAACGTTCCCCATTTTACTCCAATTATCTCTGAGGCTATGAACACGTTTTGGAAACACCCCGCTAGTGTGTGTAAACTTTTCTTGAATTCCGAATCTGATTTTCTGTCGTAGTGAAGACAGTAAAAATTCTGCGGTCGATAAATCGCTCGTAAAAGTCTCTCAACCTGGTAAAATTCCTTGTAGGACAGGATGCTGTATGCCAACGGGAAACTGGATTCTTCTCGGCTGCCATTTTTCATAAAATAACCCCTATCCTTTTGAAATCTTTCACAATTCCCTGTGTGATTCAAACGAATGAACGAAGCGACAGCTTGCGCGCGTCGAGACAAAAACATATGAGATTTACTGTTCTTAATTAAATCTTCCCCTTCGAAAATTCTGCCGCATCGGACTCCATCTACCGGACGTTTCTCTGACATTTCTAGAAGGTTATTCTGTCCTTGTACCGCCATGGTGTGCTCTTCTTGGAACAGTTTAAACAATGAAGCTCGATTTCGGACTTCAGCATAGCCAACAGTTCCTCTTCTATATTGCTTTGTCGCCAAATACCCTAACCAGGCAACATTTAAAACAATTAAGAATTTCAGGTAACTTTTCCACCTGCCAGGCCGAAAAGGGCTGGAGAAAAAGTTTTGGAAGAATGGCTGACAACACGGAGACATTATTTAATCCTGATGATGTCGTTTATATGTGGTAATGCTCGAGTCCTCAGAAAATCTGTCCAATAAAGGCGTTGGGTTTTCACCCACTGTAACACACATCCATGGAATAATCAAGTCTTTAACAAAATTGTGTGAAGTCTATTTTGTTCTTGTTTCTCTGTCCAAATACCATCTGCTTTCTTGTTAATAAACCAATGCAGTTTTGTCCCTCGAAAAGCCAAGAAATTCGATCGACAATGATACTCTACTTATTTTAAACTCTTAAAATTTTCGAAACCAGGAAAATGGAGTAGGACTCTGCTGAGGATTTAAGTGTAAATCCAACAGATCTTATATCTTATTGAATATTCCTAACCAAAGAAACTACTTATTTCCAGACTCTAAAACAATGCATTTAAAATATTTGAAAAGGTATAGGTAGTTCTTTGTATTACAATAATTAGATAATTTTCAGTTATCATCGTCATATTGTCAATATTGATTTTCACGTGAAATTATTTCAGTTCGGAATAGCAGTCATTATTGTAGCAATCCATATATCCGAAAGAAAACTTCAAGGAAACAGGAGATTTTAACTGGAGTAGATCAATATGGCGATACAAACCTACATATATAATGGAGGATTTGTTTAAAGGGGTGTATAATACGATAAATTTCATTCAATTCTGACAGTTTTAAAGCGCCACTAGAGCATCTGATGAGAGGGGATGTATATTCATCGTATCAGAAAGGCTTACCATTTATAATAATATTGATAATATTTGAATTAGTTTGAAAGAGGTACTTAATTAAAAAAAAAACAGCGCGGTGCCATAAATTAAGTGCTTACACGCGATTATATATCACGGAGCTTCAAAGGTCCATGGTTATATGTCAACTAAAATAATCTTTATTTCACTCTGACCATGCATTCAGGATGGTACGAGAGGCAGAAACAAGTATACATATGATTCAATAATTAAA